>CAUYRT010027417.1:0-26702 GCA_963574885.1 Lepilemur ruficaudatus | reverse complement strand
CTCAAACTCCTGGGCTCAAGCGATCCTTCTGCCTCAGCCTCCCGAGTAGCTGGGACTACAGGCATGCACCACCATGCCCGGCTAATTTTTTACATGTATTTTTAGTTGGCCAATTAATTTCTTTCTATTTATAGTAGAGATGGTGTCTCACTCTTGCTCAGGCTGGTCTTGAACTCCTGACCTTGAGCTATCCACCCGCCTCGGCCTCCCAGAGTGCTAGGATTACAGGCGTGAGCCACCACGCCCGGCCTCATTGATTGATTTTTATATGTTGAACCATCCTTGCATTCCAGGAATAAATTCCACTTGGTCAAGGTGTATAATCCTTTTAATTTGCTGCTGAATTCAGTTTGCTAGTATTTTGTTGAGACTTCTTACATTAATATTCATAAGGGATATTGGTCTGTAATTTTCTTTTTTTGTAGTAACTTTGTCTGGTTTGTGTACTAGGTGGCCTCATAGAATGAGTTAGGAAGTATTCCCTCCTCTTATAATTTTTAGAAGAGTTCGTGAAGGACTGGTGTTAGTTCTTCTTTAAATGTTTGTTAAAACTTACCAGTGAAGCCATCTGGTCCTGTACTGTTCTTTGTTGTGAGATTTTGAGTCATTCTTCTTGATATCTTCATTTGTATTTCACTATATAGATTCAGATAATTTATTTGGTCAGCTCCTTATTGATGAACATTTATATTCTTTCCAATCTTTTTGCTCTTATAAACAATGCTGCTGTAAACATCTTCAGGACACACTTATGAATGTATAAATTTTGGTCCTTTTTTTAACATAGCAGTCACATTATTTTATGGTCATGCCTCTTCCTTTAGCTATTATATATTGTAAATGGGAAGGTCCACAAAGACAGACCATTTCATTCAGCATTTGTCAGAAAAAAAGGGACAATTTATAAATTTGTGTATGTGGTATGGTGCCTTGCACAGTGGGTACTGGCAATAAATTTTATTAAATGAATTAAAGAAGGAAGTTAGTACTGCTCTCTGTTTGAAATCTTCCCAGATTACTCAAACCTCATAGAGTCTTAGAAACGTACCATTGGCCCTCACAGGTCACGAGGCTTACCAGTCCCATGCTCCCATTTCTCATTTAAGGCTTAAGTCTTCTATACTGTGACTCCAGCAAGCACTTGTCCAGCTTGAATCCTTCCACTGCCTGGGAACTCGCTGCCTCCAGGCAGCCCATTCCATCCCACAAAGAGACATTGAACTTCTTGCATGTCTCCAGCTCTGCTATTAGAAGACATTTCCTTATATTCAAAGCCAGATGATGTGTCTCTGCTATGCTACTTATTCTCATCTGACAGCCAAAGGGAACAAGAAGAACCCCCCTTTCACAGGTCTACCCTGCAAATATTTGGGGGCAATGCTCATGCCTTTTGGAACATTTCCTGCTTCACCATTCCCAGCTTCTCTCCTTTCCCTGAAGTACTGAACCAGCAAGATCCAAACTCGTTGGGGCCTCCAGCGCCGCTGTGCCAACCTCAGTTCACTCACCTCTCCTTCACACTCCCCTCGCTTCAGCCTCTCTTATGTTGGGTGAGGCTGCCGAGCTCTTCCCAGCCTCCAGACCTCTGCATTTGCTGTTTCCTGCTTTCCCCTAAGCACAATGTCTGGAGGCTTATGGATGCTCAGGCAGATGTCTGAACCTCACAGAGGGCTCTCTGGAAGATAAGGGCCCGGGCTAGCCATAGGACCCCCCAGATTCCATGGATGGCACAGAGTGGGGGCAGGTAGCTGGTGTGGGTGGACAGCTGAAGTGGCGATATCAGCCTGGCCAACACAGGGCATTTGGCTTAGGAAAAACAAAGAGCTCACAAAGGAGAGAGAACTGGACACTTGCCCTGTCAGGGAGAACTTCACCTGCCCCAGGATCCCAGGTGTGAGACAGTGCTGGTCCCTCCTTCCGCTTACTGACACCCCAACTCCAGGGTCATCCTTGGCACCCTTCCCCAGGGCCCATCCTCCTCCTCTTGCTATTTCCCAGCCAAGGACCTCAAGGACCTCATGCTTCTGTCCCGAGTTGGGTTGGGCCAGTGTGAGCCTTGTGGAACATGGCAAGGTGTGACCTCTGTGGGCAGAGGCTCCCCTCATCAGCTCTAGCCCATGGTTGGGGTGGTAGGAGGCACAAACATCTGGGTGGGGTGGGGTGGTCAGCCAGAGGCTAAGATATGGGTGCACATCCTAGGGATTCACTAGTGACCTTCTGTGCAACCTGGACAAATCCTGGCTCCTCTCTGGCCCTGTCATGACCACAATGTGAGAGAGGGAATCAGGCCTGGTCATCTCTAGGGGTACCCTCAGCTTCTGGCATCCTGAGTGTCTGGGCCCCAGTAGGGGGTGGGGGCAGCACATGGTCCCAGCCCAGTCCTTCCTGAGGACTCACTATCCGATGCCTCCTGGCCTCCCTGCCTGACAGCCCCCCCAACAACCCTGTCACTTGCTCCCACCCCATCCACCTTCCCCTCAGCTGCAGCAGCTGCTCACCCTCCACAGGCTGCCCTGCCCAGGAGCTGGGAGTGACTGTAAAAGGGAAGGAATGCCCAGAGGCAATTGTTTCTTCCTGATATCACGAGGGGGAGGCTGCAGAGTTGGGGGGCCCAGCCAGAATGGCGTCAAGATTCTCCCTGGAGCTCATCTCTCCCACTGCACTGCCCCCTCTTCCCCAGGCCCCTCCCATCATCCACCCTCTGCATCCTCTTGGCTTGAGACCTTGGGCCACAGCCTCCCTCTCCCAACTGTCTCCACCTCCTGCCCCTAGACCCTATCTTGGGTCCCCTCTCTCACTGGCACCCCCACCCCAATTCTCATAATCCTCCTCCACCTCGCCCTCATCACCCCCACTCCGGCCTTGCTCCCTCTCTGAGGAGGGCCCTGCAGCCTTGGCTCCTTCCTCCTCCTGCCCCGTGCTCCTTTTACAGACATGGAGCGCTGCATGGGTTTTCTGCCAAAGTAGGAGAAGTCTGAGTCTCATCTCACCTCCTCCCCAGCCCCCAAGCCCTCCCACGGAATGGGGACAGCTCTTCCCAGTGAAGGAGCTTAGCAGCTGACCTCAAGGGGGAGGAGCTCACAAGATGATGAAGGTGAAAGTGCTGTGGCTTTGCTGTACCCTGTAAATTTCACGTGTTATTCACCCAGTAAGAGAGGAAGGGCAGGGGAGGAGGGGAGGGGCGGGTGGAGGGGAGGGAGGGGCTTTGGTAGCATTAATGAAGGTGGGAGAAGGGTTCCTGTGGCACTGGGAGCATGTTGCTGGGAATTGGGGGCAAGGGGAAGGCCAGAGTCCTGGGCCCAGCTCTGGGGCAAACTATGTGACATTAGACTTGTCACTTCCCCACTCTGGGTCTCAGTTTATCCTTGTGTAAAGTGAAATATCGTTGGACATACCTCCCTACTCCAGCCCTATGGAGAGGAGGAGATAGGCCTGTTTCTTAGGAAAGCTTCGGGGCCTCCCTAGGCAGCCTTGTCCCAAGCCGCTGTGCCCCTCCCAGACTCGCAGTAAGGCAGGACCCCACTCCTGGGCACAGCCTCCAGAATAGACCCAGGCCCACCATTCATTGATGAGATGTGGCTATACCAGCCAGCAGAAATGGAATCAACTTCTTCCTCAGATGCTGATGTTCTCTCTTTCTTCTCCCCAGGCCTCAACTCCTATCTGAGCCATTGGTCCTCCTCCACGGCATAAACGTGAACCCCACCCTCTTAGAAGTTCTCAGATGTCCCCACCACACCTCTTGTCCCCCACAATCCCAGCAGTCCACAGGGAATGCCCTGAACATCCCTCCTCTTCCTCTACTCTCCTAATCCCACCAGCCCAGAGCCTTTCCTGGACAGACAGAGCCAGGCAGAGGAGCCCCTTCCAGTACACAGCCGTGCCCCTCCCTGCTGCAGCCGCCCACAAGGAAGAAAGGGGGAAACCTCTGTGTCCAGACTGGGGATTCAGGTTTTGAAGGTAGAAGAGGGGAGGGGGTGTCTGAGAACCAGGCGGGAGGGCAGAGTGAGTGGAGAGCAGACTCCGTCGGGTGGCAGAGGTGGAGAGCACCGTGCTCATGGACAGAGGTTCCACGGGCTCCTTCACCCACCCACACGCTCACGCCCTAGGCAGCCCACAAGGCCCAACTCTAATGGCCTTCTGCTTTCTTGCACCTTAACCTAGACGGAGAAAAGCGTTTCTTCCCTTCCCTGGAATTCTCTGTTGGGATCTTGGTGCCATCACTCAGCTCTCTCTTCTCCCTGATTCATCCCCATTCCTTTCATCTTTCCTCACAGGCTTTTTTGGTTTCAGCCCCTCCAGTTTGGTCATATCCCTGATGTCCTGGGCCCTTTCCAGGTTTCCTACATCCCTCTGAGGCTGTGGAGTACTTTAAACAGGGCCTGAGCAGGCTGGCAATGACCTCATCGGGCCACTATGCACAGTTGCTATTTATAGCCTTATAGGACCATCCTCCTCTTCCTCCAACCAGCTGAGTCACTGTCAGCTTGGGGTCCACTCAGACCCCAGGGTATTCTCTGCCACTCCAGACCATAGCCCACCCCAGCACCCTGAACTATTTTTTCTGCGGGGTAGGATGCTTTATTCTCCAAAGCATCCAAGTACACAATGAAAGTGAGTCTCGGCTTGCAGAAGATACCCTTTCTTGGGCCTTCCACAGTATATGTTCTTATAACCCGAGCCCTTCATCTTCCATCTCTTCACACCTGCCAGATAGTCAGCCCATGACCTAAACTCCATTTGACTTGGCAGAGGTATGGGCAAGGGGAGGAATTTGGGAAGCAGCTGGTGGGCCACTACCTGCATTCAAATCCTGTGTCTACCAACCCCCGGGCCTGTTTCCTCATCTGTAAAATGATAATAACAACATAGGGTTGCTGGGTAGATCAAATGAGAAATTGTCTGTAAAGCACTCAGCACAGTGCCTGGCACACTGTGGGCACTCAGGAAGTGCCAGCCCTTAACTACTATTTTATCCCCTTTAGACCAGTAAGGAAGCTGGTTTGGGGGAGGTCCAGGGACTTGCTTGAGTCCTTGCGTAAGGTCAGCAGGTACAGGGCCAAGATTCATAGCCAGGGCCAGGTGACTCCAAAGCTCTTGCTCTTCCCATGGGCTCTAGTGCCTCTGATAATAACATAGCTACCACTGACTGAGCACCTACTGTATACGAGGCACAGTATTATGGACAGCTGCCATATAAAATCACTGTATCGCTAATCCTCACAGCACTGTGAGGCAACTATTATTATCCCCATTTTACAGCTGTGGATACTAGGCTCAGAGAGATTGGGTAAGTTCCCTAAGGTTTGGTTTGAACCTAGATTTGAACCCTAGTAGGCGGCCCCTAGAAGTCCTGCTCCTTTTTCTACATGGTCTCCAAGGTCTTTCCCAGACTGATCCTGTGGGTACAGCCCTGGGTTCTTCCGCTTTTGACTTGGCCCTTGCAGGGGATCTCCACAGAAAAATCCTCTTGTCTAGTATCGGGCAAGTCTCCCCAATGTTCTGCTCTGCTCCTCTCCCCGCCCAGCTGCCCTCCAGCGCGGCTGGGCCTGGAGGGGACATTGTCCGGAAGTCAGGCCCTGTTAGCAGTGGAGTCTGACCATTCCACAGGAAAATGGACAGGGGCACTGAAAATTTCCCACCTGGGGAATAAAGAAGCAAGTGGGGGCTGCTCTGCCCTATGCCACCCACAGGCCAGCTGGCCATTGGGGCTCCCCAACGGGCTGCAGAGGCTCCCCAAGTGCACCCTGGCCCCAGACTGCCCCCAACTGGCCTGGGAGCCGCCACAGGCAGCAGCCTCCACACTTCCGTCCTGGAGAGGCTTCCTGGAGGACTGGGACTTGGGGCCGGGCTTGGTCCTGCCACCTCAAGGTTCCGAAGAGACTCTGGGGTCCACTGCCAGCTGCTGGGGGTTCCCACTGCTCCAGCTCCCTAGTGCCAGATACTCCAAGAGGATCCCTTCCCAGTTAAAGATCCCAAGAGTTATAATTTTTGGAAAACAGAGCACTGGAGTTTTTTCTTCCCACCCACACCCTATACCCCAATCATCCCGAAAGGCCACCTGACACCCCCTCCCCATCCAGCCTCAAAAAGATGGGGGTGTTCACCCTCTGCCCTCCCCCAGGCTCCCCAGCCACCCTAGGCACCAAAATAGACGACTGACCGCCTGCCCTTGGGGCTGGGAGGGGCCCCAGCCGGTGCTGCCACTCAGGCTGGGGGAGGGGCTGGGAAGAGAAGAGGCGCAGGCCGGGGGGGCTGAGCCTGTGGGAGGGCTCTGGCAGGCCCAGGCTGTTTCCAGATTCTGCTCTGTGCCCTGCAGAGAGCTCCCCACCGACACCCTACAAGCAATGGTGTCCCCCACTTCCCAGCCAAGACAAGGCTTGGAGCTCCAGATACCATCTTAGATTGCGACTGAGTCTACACCCCAAATTTTCCCTCTGTTGGTCTCTGCTTCGCCCAACCTCTTGTCTTCTCTGGGTCTCTGCTCCCACCCCACCCCCAGCTCTATCTAAGTGAGGATGCCCTTGTTTGCTGACCCCACATTCCAGTCTTATTGGGGTCGAGAGGGCTTCTGGCCTGGTGGCCTGGTGTGGGATCCCTTCCCCCACCCTTAGGTCCAGGCAGCTTGGAGTTGCTGGCCCTACGTAGTTCCCTTCTTAGACACCTCCCCCCAGCCCCAGGCCCAATTTAGCTCCTTTAATCTTCCCTGTAATCCAATCTGGCTATTTCCTGAGCACACGCTGCACTTCCCAAATGGCCCTTCCCTGGAGAGTGGCCGGGCAGGGAAGCCTAAGCTTTTCCCTGGACTGAAGCACCCCCCACATCGCAGCCCTCCCACTATACCCCTCTTCTTTTCTCCACCCCCAGGAGGCCCCAAGGAGCTCTGCCTGTGCAGGCCTCTCTTGTGCAGTCCTGGCTCTAAGTAGCCCAGGCCTGAGCCTGACTCCACCTCCTACTTTCTGCCTCGGGGCCTTTGCCTGTGCTGTTCCTCTTCCTGGAATACCCTCCCTCCACCGTGCATTTCCTCCGGTGCAACTTCCCCATCTCCCTCTCCAGGCCAGCATGAGCCTGACCTCCCAGATTCTTCCCTTCTCAGAGCCCAGACAGGTGCCAGACTACCTGGGTCCCTAATCCCAGCTCCTCCTCTTGCTGTGTGACCTTGGGCAAGTGGCTTCCCTCTCTGTGTCTCCATTTGTGTCATAATAACCCCCATTCTTCAGAGGGTGGCTGTGAGGATTAATTGAACTACTTTATGTAAAGTGCTTACAATAGTTCTGGGGTCATAGTAAGTGCTATTTAAATGTTAAATGAAAATTAACTTTTCCTGCCCTGTATTACTATGATTTTATTTCCTCCAAGTTAAGATATCATGCCTTGTGAGACACTTCATTTATTTAATAACATCATTTCAGGGGAAAAAAGGAACATTACCATATGAAACGTACAAATTGTCTGTAAGCCATCTTCCAATTTCAGAACGTGTAAATTGTTCAGTAACAATAATATTTGTGTAGCATATGTCTCTCCCTGCTTCTCTCCGGTGTTGCTTTTTCAGCATCGTGTGCATTCATTATGCATGGTTGGTACCCAAGGGCTCGGGTTCAAGTCCTTACTCTCGAATCTATTTAGCTGAGCGACCTTAGGTAAGTTCTTTGACTTCTTTAAGCCTTGGTTTTTCCCTAAGCAGACAAAGTAATTCACAACAATTGTAGTGAATATTAAACGAGTTAATATATATAGAAGGCGTTTAGCGCCATATTGGAGCCATCATTACTGTGATGATTTTGAAACGTTTGTTTAATGGAATCACGGCTCTCCAAAGACCTGGGAGGTGGAAGAGCTGGTATTTCATGGTCCAAGTGCCCTCCAGTGGTCATAAGGAGAAAATGCAGGCTCCCTGATGCGCCGGGAGCCCTTCCGTAGCTGGTCTAGGAAGTAATTCAGCGCCCCCCACCCCCGTGCCAGACTTATCCAACCCTCATGGAATTCTTCACATTATCTTTCCTTTTACAGAGGTTTCAGGGGGCTTCTAAAAAGTACTTAATAGGATAAGAGACTAGGGGGCCGAGCTTTAGCCCAGGAAGGCCATAGCCTGGCCATATACTCGCTCTCAAAGCCTGTGGGCAGGGAGCTGGGATGGTGGAATGCAATGTGCTGAGCACCAGTTCTCCTCTGACCCAGACTCTGTGGGCACTGGACAGTGAGAGACCCCTCTTGCTGCCCACATCCCCAAATCTAGCATAGAACAAGTTTAGCCCATTCCAAGAAATTGCGTCTGTACTTTGACAGATTTGTCCTTTGCTCACTCATGCACTCCTTCACTCACCCATCCATCAATGTTTATCGAACACTGAGCTTGGTGGCCTCACGTCCTAGGTGCTGGGGGTTAAAAAGATCAATTTAACTCAGACACAAACACAGCCACCAAGAGTTGCTCACAATGTCCCAGACACCACACGCAGAGTTAATCCTTGTATTCGAGTGTTTACAGCTTCTCTGTGTGGCTGAGAGGAAGGGCATAGACAGAGAAACAAATATCAGATCCAGGCTGCCTGATTTCCCCTGATGAACCGTGTCCATAGTGCAAGCTTTGTCTGGCTAGGTTAGGGGGCTGGCTGTCTCCTCCCAGGCCACACTGCTCCTCTGAGAAGTCCTCCCCCATCTCAAACATTGACCAAACTCCCAGCCCCACCTGCACCGGAACCCCTGGTTGCTCCTTCCCCACCACTGCCCTTTACCCAGGGCCCAGACTTGGGAGTCAGAGAGGAGGGATGTATTTTTAACTCACCCTTGCAATGGAAGTCCTGGCTAAGGATTTTACTTACCATGACTTAGCATCCAAACCCAGCTTACTGGCCATCTGTGGCCCACTCCCCATTGTCCAGGACTGAAGCGAAGGAGCCCCAGTCTAGAGCTATTGTGTGGGAGGGTGGCTGAAGGTACCCAGGGTCTGTCTTTTTGGAAGACGGCGGGAGGGGGTGGAAGAGCTCCAACTGTCTATTACTGATGTATGCATTGTGCCTGGGACCCTGTGGCTCCTGGAACTACTCTCCTCTCTCCTTCCCTCCATGATCAAACTTCTCAAATGTCCTCCCCACACCCTTCTTCAGTTCCCCCTGGTTGGCTCCTAATTGTCCTATTTCCCCGGAATTCTTTACGGCTGCAGTAGCACTGGCTATCTGTCCCCTACAGGGTCCTCTCCACTCCCAGACCAGCACTGTCCAACAGGAACACAATGGCAGCCACATCTGTCATTGTAAATGTTCTAGAAGCTGCATTTTGAAAACATAAAAGAAACAGATAAAATTAATTTTAATAATATAGTACATGTAACCCAATGTATCCAAAATATTATCATTTCAACATGTAATCAATATTTAAAAATTGAGATATTTCATCCATTTTGCTCATCACCTTATGTGTACGTTATTTTATACATCCAGCACCTCTCAATGTGAGAGGTACTTGAGTGTGTAGCCACATGTCAAGCACTCAATATCCACATGTGGCTGGTGGCTACTGTGGGGGACAGCACAGCTCTGGAGCCTTCATTCACTAACTGGCACCCACACTTTCACTGAGTGCGGTTAATCATCCCATCCCCAGGTGTCCTGCCTCACTATGGAGATTAGAAGGCCACCTCCCCCCACACCCAGGGGCAGAGTCCTTTTATTCATCCTTCTATCCCCCGCACCTTAAAACTATGCTCCACACCCAGGAGGCCCTCAAAGCATGTTTGCTAATAGGAATGAGTGTTGGGGATTGATTTTTGTGGTTCAGTTATGGCTGTAAATGGTGTTGTATAGATTGCTTCTATAGCAGCACCCTGCTGCAATATTAACAGAAACAAGCAGCCGTGGTTGTCACAGGCAGAGGCCTCTGGGCAGATGGGGCTCCCTGAATCAGGCGCGGGAAATCCTGCCAGACAAGACACCATTTCTCTGGTTTAAGAGCCTGTCATTGCCACAGCGTGCTCTTCCAAGCAGCCCCATCTCCGTTAGACCTCGGAGATAGCCCTTGTCAGGGTGCATTACACAAAGGATGTGTCTTCACATCCCACCACCAGGCTGGGAGCTCCTCGGGGTGGAAAAAGAGTCATTCAGGTCGACATGAGCCTGGCCCACAGCAGATGCACAAAGCATGCTTGTTGAGTGAATAAAAGACTGGACAACTGAAGCCAGTGAGCCCTCTCATTCATGTCTTCCTGCACCAAAAAGTCTTTATTGAGGACGTACTACATCAGACACTGTGCCAGGCACCGGGACCCAGCAGTGCACAAGGCAGACAGGGGCTGATAGAGAAATGGACACTAAACTAGTAAACACACACAAACGAAATACTTACTGCACTGACTGGCAGGAAGGAAACAAAGGGGCCAAGACAGAGAATGAGGGAGGAAAGAAGTAAGTAAAGAAGTCTCTGTCTGCAGCCTCCTGGAATATAGGACTCCACTTCCCCAAGATAGGGAGTCATCATTTAGACACTGGCCACAGTAGGTCGGCCTGAGGCTGGGGTGCTGTGGGGATCTTACTGCTTCCAACTGTACTGGTGATGTCATAATGGACTCTGTGGGGTGACTGAGGGCTCTGCAAGTTGGAGCAGAGGGGCCTGAGGCAGGGGAAGGAGCCGGCAAAAAAAGGCACTTGGTCCAGGCCGTGTCCTGTCTGTCTCTGACAGACCCAGCCCCCAGTCTCAGGACGAGGTGGGCAGGTCACCATGGCACTCAGCCTCTCCACCACATCCATCCCCAACAGCTGGCTCGCTGGCTACCACGAGGTAACCTGGGCCTGTTTCTAGTTCTGTGTTCAGCGGGAGTGTCCTAGCCAGGGCAGACAAAGCCACCTGTCCCTGAGTGCCACCTTTGTGTGAGCCACCCACTGTCGTCTTAGGCATTATGCAGATAAAGAGATGAATGAAATATGGTCCCTGCCCTCAATCTGCTAACAAATTAAACCTTGAGCAAGTGGCTTAACAGAATAATACTCATCATCATCTTGGCTAACTTTGGAGGAGCAGTGTGCTAAATGATGATTTAATCATTCCAAACTACGCTGTTTGGTTCCCGAGCTTCTCTGCATGTGGCCCAACAACATGGCAGCAAGTTCAAGGGCAGCCCATCCGTGGGCTCAAGTGTTTTTGAGAATGTAATTAGTGTTTCTCGGGGTGGTCTAAAGATAGCAGAATTACTTGCAGCACCTGTTAAAGATGGAGATTGCTGGGCCTCAGCCCAAATCTTCCAAATCAGGATTTTCAGGTTGGAGCTCATGAATCTGCCTTTGCACTCTGGGTAATTCATACCCTAAGCAGTGCCCTGGAGCTTAAACACCTACCCTGGTTTCCAAGCCCCATGTCCAGCTGACCACGGTGGGTTGGTTTCTCTGTTTGAAATGGGTGTTGGCTTTTGATATTTTTATTACTGACGAAAAGCCATGATTCATAGGCTGCTAGTGGCCAGCTGTCAGCTTGGAAAGGAGTCAGAGGCCACTGAGAACAGAATTCCCTATCTTTTCCACCGATCTATAAAATGCTTACCTGAGCAGACAGTGTTTAAAGGCCATTAAAATAGCAGACACAGAATCAACCAGTCCCTGGAACTTTATAGACATATTTACTCAAACCCAAGTGCTTGCAAAGAGTAAATAAAACGGAAGCAAAATGAGTAAGCATCCCTAGAAATACGAACTGAAAGTAAACAGCCCTGTTCACTAAAATAAACAGGACAAATCCAGCGAGGATTAAATGACCTCTAGTCACACAGGCTCAGAGCCAGAAAATGCCCCATCTTGGCTGCTGGAGGAAGGAGAGGTGAGGGCCCATCCCCATCAGCTGGAGGGAGTGCACCAGGAGCCCCCTTTCTTGGGAGGCCAGGGCTGGGCTTGCAAGAGCAGATATTACCATGGGATGGTAGGAATGCATCCCAGTCCCCCTTGGCAGCCTGCCACAGGGCCTGAAGACCCCTGTGATTAAAGATTAAGAAGTGTGTCTTAAAGGGCCTCTGAGACCATGTAGATTTTCTTTTCTTTTCTTTTTTTGTAAGACAGAGTCTCGCTATGTTGCCCAGGCTAGTACCGTGGTGTCAGCCAACCCAGCTCACAGCAACGTCAAACTCCTGGGCTCAAGCAATCCTCAAACTCCTGGGCTCAAGCAATCCTGTCTCAGCCACTTGAGTAGCTGGGACTACAAGCACTTGCCACCATGTTCGGCTAGTTTTTTCTATTTTTAGTTCCCCGGCTAATTTTTTTTCTCTTTTTAGTAGAGACAGGTTCTCACTCTTGCTCAGGCTGGTCTTCAAACTTCTAAGCTCAAGTGCATTGGTGGTATAGTGGTGAGCATAGCTGCCTTCCAAACTTCTAAGCTCAAGCTATCCTCCTACCTCAGCCTCCCAGCGTGCAGATTTTCTAGAGGCATATTACCCTAAGTTATTATTATTTGCCATTTATTCACTAATTTAGCAAACATTTATTTAGCACTTGCTCTATGTCAGGCCAGTCACTAAAGATTTCAAGATGAGTAAGGCATAGACTTGCCCTCAAGTTGCTCACAGTTTAATATGAGAGCTAACACTAGCTAACATTTATTTCTCACTATTTGACAAACTTAGTGCTAAGCACACTACATGCATTATCCCATTTAATCCTTATCACTTTTTGAGGTTATTACTATCTTCCCCCATTTTATTTATAGATGAGGCTCTAAGTCTGTGGTATGACGGTAGATGTTTAACAGTGGCTCTCTGGAAGGAAAAAGAAAAGGCCCTGATTTGTAATATTTGCCAATCTCGGTAGTGTAAATACTCCCAGGCCCGTTTCAAGCTTCCGGCCTGATGTCACTGAATGTGCAGCAGGAAAGAGACAGGTGTGAGCCGGCTCCAGCACACCATGGCAACCACGGCCCACAGCTAATAAATGGAGGGGCCAGGATTTGAACCTGGTGTGTCTGATCCTGAGCCCATGCCCCTACCTACTTTGTTATATCATCAATAACTACACAAGATCATTGACATGTTAAGACCGTTGTGAAGTGCCAGTTTTATAGTGCTCCACAAAACTCCAAAGGTTAGTAACCAGCAGTTTCCTATTCCTCCTTGTTTTCATCACCAACAGGAGCAGTTGGTTTTCTTTTGGGGGTCATTCATAAAAACTTTTTATTTGGAAATAATTATACATTCACAGGAGATTGCAAAAATAGTATAGAGAGGACCCATGTACCCTCCACTCAATTCCCTCTAATGGTTACTATAAATACATCTTACATAACCACAGCACAGTACCACAACCAGGAAAGTGACGCTTGTAAAATGTGTGTGCATGTAGGTCTATGGCATGTTTTTCCAGGATTGCCAGATTTAGCACATAAAAATACAGGACATGCAGTTAAATTTTGTTTTTAGCATAAGTATGTCCCATGCAATATTTGGGACATACCTATACTTAAAAAGTTATTCCTTGTTTATCTTAAATTCAAATTAAACTGGGCATCCTGTATTTCATCTGGCAACCCTAATTTCATAGAAACCACTACCAAAATCCGGATATAGAATTATCCATCTCCATAAAGAGAGAAGGATACTCCCCACCCCACCCTCAACCCCTAGTGCTTGGCAACCACCATTCTGTTCTCCATCTCTAGTTTTGTCATTTTTTTTTCATGCAGCATAATGCCTGTAAGATCCACCCAAGTTGTTGCCTTTTTATTGCTAGGGAGTATCTATGGGGCCCTTTTTCACAAGGAACAATTATTTTTTTAAATTTTTCATTCAGTAAATATCTACTGTATATCCACTATGTGCCAGGCACTGAGGATCCCAGCAGCAAGGTACAAATGATTACATGTCATCGGCCTGCAGTTTACTCCAAGTTGACAAATACTGAGACTTCTTTCTGTAGAATCTAAGACAGGAATGACACTGGTGCTAGGAGGGGAGGACAGAGAACCATAGCACCTCCATCTGGACATACTAGGGCTCTGTGAAGGAGCTAGGGATGGCAGGATGTGCTGATGGATGGGACACGGGGTGTGAGATAAAGAGGTGCCAAGGATGATACCGAGGGTTTTGACCTGAAACTGGAAGGACAGAGTTGCCATTTACTTAGATGGGAATAATGTGGTTAGAATAGGTTCAGGGAACAAGGAGTTCAGATTTAGACACATTACATTTGAGGTTCCTATTACACACACACATAGAGATTATGTACAAACAATTGGATATATGAGACTATGTGTAGTTCAGAAGAGATGTCTGGGCTAGAGATCTGTAAATTTGGGAATTGTCAGGATGTAGATGCTATTTAAAGCCATGAAATTGGAGAAGGTCAGTAAGAGAGTGAGTGTGGATAGATTTCTAAGAATGAGCTCCAAGGCACTCCATTCAAAGATGGGGAAATGGGGAGGAGCCAGAAGAGGAAATGCAAAGGAGTGGTCAGTGAGGGTAGTGTCTTGGAAGCCAAGTGAAGAGAGTGTGTCCAGGAGAGGGAGCAGTTGTCAAATATGACCCATGGGTCAAGGATGATGAGGACTGAAAACTGACCATTGGGTTCCATGTTGTAGAGGTTGCTTTTGACCTTGACAAGAGAAGTTTTGGTGGAATGATTGAGGTAAAAACCTCATTCAAGAGGGTTTACAAAAGAATGGGAGAAGAGGAACTGGAGGCGGTAAGTCTAGGTAACTCTTTTCTCAAAAGGAGATTTACTTAAAGGGGAGCAGGAAAAACGAGGCCATTGCTGCAGGGAAGTTGGGGGTTAAGAGAGGATTATTATTTCATGGGAGAAATTACAGCATACGTATATGGTAATCAGCATGGCCCACTAGAACTGTGGAGACTGGTGGTGCAGGAGAAAGGGAAGAACTGTTGACACGGAGTCCTTAAGGAAGCAAGACGGGTGGAATCTTGAGCACATGAGAAAGGGGTGGCCTTGGATAGGAGTATAGATGGTTCATTCCCAGAAATGAGGACAGCAGAATATGCGTAGGAGCTCAGATATGTGTAGGAACCCAGATGTGGTAGCTTAGAGCTTGCAGAAATTCTCTTTTGAAGGCTTTATTAATATTTTCACAGTTAAATGGGAACCATGGATATCAGCTGGGAGGATGGTGGGGAGACACTGGATGAAACTGTCCTCCAAGAGAGCAGAAGAGTGACGGTCTAGGAGATGCAATAGGACCTCTGGGCAGGACAAAGACCCCACTTTAGGTTAGTGGTTGTGAATTTAAAGTGAGACCAGACAGCATGGCCGTGTGCTTTTCCAGCCACATAGGTGCAGATGCGGAGCCCCTCCCAGTCAGGGTCGGGGTTGTGCCAGGCAAGTAAGCAATCCAAAGTGGGCAAGGGACTTGATGGTGTGTGCAAGGGAGCTATCACAATGATGAAGCTTATGATTTATACTGGGTGGAAGGGACATGAAGACGGCAGTGAAGAACAGGGAAAAGTAGGATCAATAATCTGTAGTTCTAGCATAGGTGAAGAATGAATGGAGCTGGGTACCTTGTTTCTGAAAGTTTCTCTGCTGCATTTCCAGGTTTTATTTCGAATACCAACATCAAAATCAACATTCCGTCTACTTCGCCTTCCACCTGTAGACACAATTTCCATACCTGGAGGTAATACAACTTTACCCAGTGCATTTTGAACTTGGTATTATTTTATTGAAGACTTTTAGGTTAAATGCTAACCAACAAATGCTTCCTAACTCAAGGTACAGAAGAAGACAAAAATCATGGTCACAGAAAGTACTTAAAGATCATCCTCTGCCTATTACTTTTTAAATTTACTTATTTCATTTTTAAAAGTATTTAGTACCTGTACAAATAAAAAATTTCAAAAAGTACAAAAGGATATATAGGGAAAAGAAAGTGTCCCTTCTACTCCCAGCCCCCAGCCACCTTCTTTCTCCTTCCCAGAGTCAGTTACCACTTTCGTGTGACTCCTGGCATATTTTAAACATATAAGATCATATATATGCATGTGCGTGTGTGTGCATGTGTCTACATAGGCAAATGGCAGCATACCATAACTGCTGGTTTGTACTTTTTTCACTTAGTATTATGTCTTGTAAATTTTTCCTATTGGTACCTATAGAGGTGCTTAAGAAGTACTTTTAACATAAGTGCTTTTAAATCTCCCTCCTAGAATTAATTTAACTGGTTAGAAATTATAATCTCTGCTAAGAGTTACTTACTGCAAGGCATCCTGGGATTTGTAGTATAAAAGGCTTGAGCAGAAGACACGTGTTTGAAACTAAAGTGCCCCTCCAGCAACACTGTAAGAGGGCAAATTGTACTGTGTTATGCAAGTTCCTATCATTATATCCAGAAGCAAATTATTTATTCAGTTAAAACAACCAAGATACGTACCAGCAATGACATGCCCAGAGCTGTCTTGGCAACAGGAAATCAAGACCATCTGATTCAGCCCCTCACTGCACTCATTTTAGCAGATGGGCAGGATGCGCATGTGCACGCACAAGCACACACACACTCACGCTCACAGAGATCCCCTTCTCTTCTTTGCACCATTGCTTCATTCGTCTGTATCCCAAATCACTCTTAACAATTATGTGACAGATTCCTACTAAGGAAGCCTCCCTTATAAACAGATGGGTCAGAAATATAATAATATAATATACATATTAGGATACAGGATAATATACATATTATATTAACTCACACTGAAGTGTGTCTAACGGATCGCTACGTTAACTCAAAGACATTTGCACTTTAATATTGTTAAACCAAAAACATGAATGAATAATGGTAGCATTGTAAACACCAGCTAAGGGCTGGAGGGGAAGATTTTCTCAGAAGGCTGAGAGCAAGAATGAGTCTTAGAAACTTTTTTTGATTCCTTAGAGTCATTCCCTACCTCCTCACCCCACTCCATGCCCAATACCATTCCCTTATCCAGAGGTGACCATTCTCCTTCCAAATCTGTTTCTCTGCTTTTACATATATATCTGTATAGCACTTAGAAATTTAGCTCATTGTGTGAGTTTTGCCTAAATGCCCTTGTCCTGTAAACATTCTGGAAATTGCTTTTTTTTTTAACTCAACAATATATTTAGAATTTTTTCTGCAATAACACATAAAAATTGACCTCACAGTATTTTTTTTACTGCTATATGGTACTCTAAAACACTGTCTCAAACTTTAACATGCATTCAAATCACCCAGGGATCTTGCTAACATACAGATTTTAATTTGGTAGGCCTGGCCTGGAGTAAACTCTAAGGTTGTGCATTTCTAAAAAGCTCCTAGATGTTGTTCAACAGCAGCAAAGATGTGGCGTGTAGGTGTAAGTAGTGTGCTGGAGCCAACTTGGACCAGCTCATGAACTGATTGTCAAATTTCCTGGAATCTGGTGAGCCTGTTGTTAAACACAGCAATCATTAAACCATTAAATTATATAAACTTAAAATTAAATTAATTATATTATAGACAGATCATAAAAACTCAAAACCCATCTCTTTCCTAATTATTTTACTGCATTCTTAAGGCCATATTGTATTTCCACCTGTGTGGTGGCAATCTACATAATGGCATGCTTCCACACATCTCATCCCAACTCCGTGTTCAGTGACAGCATGTTGGCAGCTTGCCATGGGGAATATTCACACCACAGAAATTTGGGTATAAAGGCCTGCATTACCCCAAACCTTCTCTAACACTCGATATTATCAATCTTTTTCATTTTTGTAATTCTGATAAGTCAAAAATGGTATCTCATTTTTAACTTTCATTTCCCTGGTTAAAGTGAGATCTGGTGTCTCATATGTTCATGCCTAGGAATTTAACACTATTTTATGCTCTTGGAAACAGAACCTTTTTATTTTTATATTTTATAGTTGATTATCATACAGGAAAGCCAATAGTTGTTAAAGCTGGCCACCTCTTCTTCCAGTTCTAATAGTTTGATAGTTTATTTTCTTGAGGATTCGAGGTAATCATATAATATACAAATGGTGAACAGTTTTACTTTTTCATATGTAATTGTTTATTTTGTTTTGTGACACTGGCTCTGACTGTAGGTGCACATTGACTACCAGCAGTTATAGCTCATCAGTGTCTGCCTTTGATTTGAATAGAAGTGCCTTTGTATTTGCCCACTGATGTTTGCTGTAGATTTCCGGTAGATGTCCTTTATCTCTTCTCTACCTGGTTTCCTAGAGGATTTTTTGTTTTTAAATCAAGAATGGAGGTTCATATAACAGAATACCACAGATTAAAAAAAAAAAGAAAAAAGAAATGAAAAAAAAAAGAATAGAGGTTCAGGCTAGGCACATGGCTCACGCCTGTAATCCTAGCACTTTGGGAGGCTGAGGCAGGAGGATTGCTTTAGGCCAGGAGTTCAAGACCAGCCTGGGCAACATATCAAGACTTTGTCTCTACAAAAAAGAAAAACAAAAAAAAACTTTTAAAAATGAATGGAGGTTCAATTTATCAAACATTTACTTTCACTTTCTAAGTTATGCATTTTGGTGATGTCTGAATTTCTGACACAAGCATTTACTCTTTTTTGTGATCAGAAAGAGCATTAAAGTCTTTATGTTTTCTCCTTCCCATATACATTGTAGCTCTGTTTCGGCTCTAAAGTCACTGTCCTTAGAGGACTAACATGTTCTATGTCCCACTCAGCACTGAACTTTATACCTAACGATATTTAAACAAATGGTTAAGGAATGTCATGAATTGAACCCATCACCTAGTGAGTTATTCTCAAAAACTTCCCTGCCATATCTAACTGGGTTGAGTGAGGGCTGCAGGATCTTTCCAACCTCTCCCCACCCTTCCATCACTCCCACCCCAAGGATATCAATGTCAGAGTGCTCCATGGACCCCTGTAATATTGATTCCACCTCTAGTAGCTGGGTCCTATTTTGGAACTGGAGGCCACCAAGAATCTTGATCAGTAGCTACAATGAGGCAGATGCATGGGTTTAAAATTGCTACTCACATTCTTGACATGAGAATACTGGAATTGCTGCCAAGAATATATGGAATTTGTTTTTTTTTTTTCCTGTCGTTTTAAGAAATAGAAAAAGCACAGATACCAGAGTCAAATCCCAAATCCACTTAAACAGCTCTGTGATCTTGGGCAAGTCATTAACTTCTGTGTCCCTCAAGGACCTCCCTCTCTTGTAAGGTAACCCTTACTAAAGTGTATAGAACGAGACCCAGAAAGAGATCTGACAGAAGCCTCAGCAATCAAATTGGTGGTGTTCAAACCCCACCTCTGTCATTTACTATGTCGGAGAGGTTACTCGTCTCTGTATTT
This sequence comes from Lepilemur ruficaudatus, assembly GCA_963574885.1. NCBI lineage: Eukaryota > Metazoa > Chordata > Mammalia > Primates > Lepilemuridae > Lepilemur > Lepilemur ruficaudatus. The sequence continues at coordinate 7,435 of CAUYRT010027417.1, read as the reverse complement.
CAGCTTGTTCATGTACAAAATGGGGACAGTAAAAGTACAAAGCTGATGCGGCAGTTGGGAAGATTAAACAACACAGCACGTTAAGCTTTATCATTAAGCTACAGCTGATCGTGAGTGAACATTAGCCATGTTGCTTTTATTATCACAAGGGTTGCTGTGGCGAGAGAGAGCACTTTGTACCGTGCCCGGCGGACTCGGTGAGCTGGCAGGGGCGAGTTTTTTCTCCGACTAGTAGGCTGCAGCAAGGGGTGGCGGGCGGCTAGCTACTGTCCTAGCACCTCCGGGGCGGCAGGGGGCCCTGGCGGCGGTCGCGCGCTGCGTGGCAGGGGCGGGGCGGGGGCGATGGAGGGCGCGGGGAGGGCCACGCGGCCCGGCGAGGGGCGGGGCGGACGGGGGCCCGGCGAGGGGCGGGGCAGAGAGGGCGGGGCAGCCTGGCGAGGGGCGGGGGGACCCGGAGGCCTGACGACCGGCGGGGCAGGCTCAGAGCACCGCGAGATGAGCGGACACAGCCCCACGCGCGGGGCCTTGCAGGTAGGTGGCCACCGGCGGCCCTGCTTGATTTTCGATCCCAGACCCGGCCCGGCGTCTTCCTGGGCCCAAGCTCAGCGCCACGATGGCGGGGGATCGACCCAAAACGAAACAGAAAGCCTCGCTGCGGGCGACCTCGCCTTCCTGGGGTCAGAAGCGGGTGTCCTGCGAGAGCCTGGGTTGGTGGAGGAGAGGTGGGGTGTTTCTTGGGAAATGGGGCTTTGACTCCGGGATGTGGTTGCGCATGTGATGCAGGCCAGCTCAGAGTTAGGGGCCCGCTTGGGATCTCGGAGTTGGGAACAGATCGGCATTTCCTAGCTGGGCAGGGACGTAGGGGTGGGACTTAGGGAGCGAAGCTAAACTCGGATTAGGGGGCGGGCCAGGGTCGTGATCCTTTGGCGGAAGGGCTAAAGTTTTCAGCGGAGAGAGGTTTGACCCAGGATTTGGGTCTGTCGGCGGGGAAAGGGGCGGAAGCAGAGATCTGTGCCTTGGAGCGGTCATTTCTGGGGGCGGGGATGGAGGAGTCCTCAGAGCCCAGATGAGAGGCCCGGGATCCCAGACCTTGTGGGAGTCTGAGCGCCCCCCTTCCCTAGGTGGCCATGACCGGCAGGGCCCGCAAAGAGGCGGTGCAGGCCGCGGCCCGGGAACTCCTCAAGTTCGTGAACCGGAGTCCCTCTCCTTACCACGGTAACTGACCAGAGCAAGGGAGGAGGGTGAGGGATTGGTGTGTCCCCCACCAGCATCCACCGCTGTGAGAGAACCCTTCTCCTACAGCCGTGGCCGAGTGCCGCAACCGCCTCCTCCAGGCTGGCTTCCATGAACTCAAGGAGACGGAAAGCTGGGATATCAAGCCCCAGAGCAAGGTACTAGGGATGGTGTGGATGGAGAGGCAGGTCCCTAGGCTGGATCTCAAAGTCCCATGCCCTGGCTGGCTAATGCAATTCACACCTCTGTCTTTCTCCCCCTTCTCCCAGTACTTTATGACCAGGAACTCCTCCACCCTCATTGCTTTTGCTGTGGGGGGCCAGTATGTTCCTGGCAATGGCTTCAGCCTCATTGGGGCCCACACGGACAGCCCCTGCCTCCGGGTAAGGACCTGGGGCTGTGCTGGTGTGGGAGGAGGTATTGGGGAAGTATGGGGCAAAAGAGAGCCAGGAAATACAAATTCGGGGGCTCTATCCCTAGGAGCAGAGAAGGTAAACTTATTGCCCCTTCCTCCACACTTGGGGCCTTTCCTCTGGCACTAATACTCGCTCTGTGTTACTTGTGAATGGTTTAAGCCTCATCTCCAAATCTTGTCATTGAGCCTTTTCTGCCTTCTCCCCCATCTTTATGCTCAGGTGAAACGTCGGTCTCGCCGCAGCCAGGCGGGCTTCCAGCAGGTTGGTGTGGAGACCTATGGTGGTGGGATCTGGAGCACCTGGTTTGACCGAGACCTGACCTTAGCTGGACGAGTCATTGTCAAGGTGATAACCCAGGCTTGGGTAGGCTCTTGGCCTCCCTGGAAGATTGACTGCCACATTCCTTCAGGAGCCCCCTGGGGAAGAGGGGTAGGGGACATCCGGGTCAGAGAACCACCCTGGTTAGGCTGAGTGAAGTGAGGTTGAGAGGCTGACCTGGCCTGGTTGGCCACAGTGCCCTACCTCAGGTCGGCTGGAGCAGCGGCTGGTGAACGTGGAGCGGCCCATTCTGCGCATCCCGCACCTGGCCATCCATCTGCAGCGAAATATCAACGAGAACTTTGGGCCCAACACGGAGATGCACCTGTGAGACTGGGACAGGGGCTGTGGTGGCTGAGGTAGGGGGACATGGCAAATGGCACCAGGTGACGGAAGGGGCCCCGATGGGACCTGGAGACCACTACCTAATGGTAGTGGTCAAGTTCGCCCCTTGGGCCCCGTTGATGTCCAAGGGTCCTCACAGCTCAGCCATTTGGGGAGTAGGCTGGGAATTGAAGGGCAAGGGCAATCGTTCGCCAGGAGTCGCCTGAACTCACAGGGGCTCTACCCGGCTGTGCCCGCTTCTCACAAATCTCTCCACAGAGTCCCCATTCTTGCCACAGCAGCCCAGGAGGAGCTGGAGAAGGGGACTCCTGAGCCAGGGCCTCTTAATTCTGCAGTAAGAGGGTCCCCTGCTCATGGGGAGGGTTGGGGAGGGGAAATGGACCAGTCCCCTAAGAAGGGGAGACGAGAGGAGGCGCAGACCCTCCTCCCAGCATCCTTCTGCCTTGCAGGAGGAGCGGCACCACTCGGTCCTCATGTCCCTGCTCTGTGCTCACCTGGGGCTGAGCTCTGAGGACATAGTGGAGATGGAGCTCTGCCTTGCAGACACCCAGCCTGCGGTGAGGAATGGCTACAGGAACTTGTGGGTGGGGGTCTCCAGGAGCTCAGCCAGCCCTAGCACATCGCCTGAAGCACTCATCACCTCCACCAACCCCTCGGTTACTCTCATCCCTGTTCTTCCCAGTAGACACATCCCCCTCTGCTTCTGGGGCAATAGGTCTCAGAAAGGCAAGGTCCCCACCCCACCTGCCACTAGGACTATCTGGGGGTGGGGCTTGGAAATCAGCCCTTTTCAGAGATTCCCCAAGAGTTTCTCCCACAGGTGGGCCCTGTCTGCTCTGATCCACACCGGCTCTGAACCTCTGCGGGCAAGAAGCCTGGATGTGGCCAGCTGTTCTCTGTCTGCCAGTTGCTGACAGTAGGAGATTGCCAACTCTTTGGTTACTCTGTCCTGCCCAAACACATACTCAATTTTTGTTTCTCGACTGGTCACCTCTGTTTACTTCCTTGGCCTTTGCAGTGACTGTTCAGCTCTTCCTTTTCGTGTCCCACAGAAATAGGCCTCCCCTCCACCGTCCTGTCCCTCAGCACCATCCCAGCCCCATTCTCTGGCCAGCCCTGCACAGCAGAGATAATAATAGTGCCCCAAGGCAGGGAGTCAGGGAGAGGTTGCATAAGAAACCCAGGAAGTTTGCTTGAGCTCAGGCCCTTGGGAGTGGGAGTGGCAGGGGAGGGGGCTGGGGGGTTGAAGGTCGGGCTGACTGTCCTATCTTTCTAGGTCCTAGGTGGTGCCTACGATGAGTTCATCTTTGCTCCTCGGCTGGACAATCTGCACAGCTGCTTCTGTGCCTTGCAGGTGAGGACCTGGGGCACGCCACCCAGGCAGCAGCACCACCAGGAGAGGTGGGCTGTTGGGGGTAGGAGGGACTGCCTCGAGCCCCAGCAGGTGTGACAGGGTCACTGGCCGCCTCCTCGGTCTGCTGGTGCTGGCTGGACCATGGGGAGGGGCCCGAGTGCTGCAGACTCTGTCCTTGCCCTGGCCAGAGGCTGAGGTAAGAGGAAGGCTGAGAAGTTGTTTAGGACACGGTGTCTTGTCCTAGCCCTGCTCCTGCCACTTTTCCTTAAGTTGACAACCTTTGCCTCAAAGGAGAGGCCTTGTCATCCCACACGGCAGTACCATCTGCCTCCCTCTGCTCCTCCCACTCCACCCCCAGGCTTAAGCCCACCCAGTCCTTTCCCTGTGCCTGGGGATCTCAGTGGGGCCACCTGTCCCCTAGTCACTTGATATTCCCCACCTTTCCACCTATTCAGTTGCTGTTCTTTCTCTCCCCTTGCCCTTGATCCTCCTGCTTTCTTCTGCCTTTTATTCCCTGCTGTCCTGTGGCTGGAGACAGGCTTTGGGCTGTAATTGAGACCAGAGCCACACCTGCAACCTGCATCTGCTTCTGCAGCCAGCCAGCCAGTCATGTCACCTTGACGGGGTCATGGTCACCTCTTTGGACTTTAGTCTTTTTACTGAGGCCAATCAGTTTACATGATCACTGTGATCTTTTGTCTTTCCAAGATTTTAATCTCTTTTTTCTGTCTTCCACATCCTCTTTCTGTCTTTTGATGGGAAGGTCTAGGAAAAGAACACCCGAAGGATGGTTTCTCCCATCCCAGTTGTAAAGGTCCCTACCACGCCCTCTGCCAGGCAGTGCCCTAAGAGATGAAGGCCAGTGGAAAGCCCAGCCCACTTCACTCTGGCCATGATGATGGAAGGCAGATGGGGGAGCGTGCGCCTCGAGGTGCTGGTGGCTAAGTCAGAGAAGAAAGAGGGTGGGGTTGATGCTCCTGTCTCCCTCCTCGCTCCAGGCCTTGATTGATTCCTGCGCAGTGCCTACTTCCCTGGCCATGGAACCTCACGTGCGCATGATCACACTCTACGACAATGAAGAGGTATGGAGAGGACTCTGGGGAGGGTCCCCTCTATTGAGTCTTTCACATGTAACTTGTGCCAGGCACCCACTGTGAGCCAGGGCTCTTCTGGAGGCCCCAAAGATGGGGGAGATGCCACCTGTGCTTCCTTAGCACTGGGTGTCCCCTCTGGCTCAGTGTATATCTGCTTCTTCTAGGGTGACATCTCCCATATCTCTTTGTATGTCATATGGTAAGCTCCTTTCCAAAGAACCAGGGCACCCTGCCCAGTTCATCCTTGTGGCCCCAGGGCTCAGCACGTGTTGCACACATATGTTAGGCTACAGTCTTAGACGCTGTAGTGGAGCTTGAACAGAGAAATAGATCTCTCTCACGTGACTAGCAGGTCAGAGTTAGCAGTTCAGCGTGGGTCTCTGCCGTCCAGAACGCATGACTTCCATTTCAGGATCCAGGGTAGCTGTTCCAGCTCTGGCCGTCATATCTCCACCAAGTTAGTGGGAAGGGAGCAGAGGACAGAGGGGGAGTGGATGCCCATGCCTTTAAGGGTGGGATCCAAAGTTCACTAGAACTTAGTGTGGCCATGTTTAGCTGCAAGGGAGGCCAGGAATGTCACCTCCAGCTGGGCAATAACATGCTTAGCTGCAACTTGGGTGTTCTATTATAAAAGATATCATGGATAGTTAGCAGTCTATGTCACACACATAAAAAGAAAACTGACCAGTGTGTTGGGGGACCTCTTCTGAACCCCAGATGTGAGGGTCAGGGAGAAGGAAGGAGGGTAGTACAAGAAACCTACCAATAAGTGCTATTTCTGCCCCAGAAAGGACTGTGAATTAGTTTGACCGCTGTCCACCAGCAGGTGTTTAGCAATGACCCTGGGTTGGAGGTGTTTGCCAAGAACAGCCCTCATTCTCCTCCCAGTGACTCACTGGGGTTCTAGACCAATTAAGGCATCAGGCCCCTCTCACTGGCCTCCTGAGTCAGGTCTCTGCTGTTGCCAGGTGGGCTCTGAGAGCGCCCAGGGCGCACAGTCATTGCTGACGGAGCTGGTTCTGCGACGGATCTCAGCCTCCTCCCAACATCTGACAGCCTTTGAGGAGGCCATCCCCAAGTCGTTCATGATCAGCGCAGACATGGCCCATGCCGTGCACCCCAACTACATGTGAGTCTCCTGTGCTGGACCCACAAAGTCCTCACATAGCTGGGGACCCAAGCATAAGCCACTTTGAGCCTCGGCCCTGGCCTGGGCCTGGCCTCTTCCCTTCCCCTTTCCTTGTTTCATCAGGAGGTTCATGGACACTTCCTTTTGACTGCTCCAGGCCCAGTGTGGCCAGAGTCATGCAGTGCCTACAAACTCGTTTCCATCTATTGCTGGAGGCTGCCTGGAATGCTGTGTTTAGAATGACTCTGAAGTCCTGTCAGGGTGGGCGGGAAAGAATGCCATGACCATTAGTGACATCTGCCGTGGAGGGGTGGTGGGTGCTGACAGGCCTGCTGCTCCCGTTTGCCATCCCTGGCCCTGTCTGTCTCACAGGGACAAGCACGAGGAGAACCACCGGCCCTTATTCCACAAGGTGAGATGCGTCATTTCTCCCTGGAGACTTGGAGGCCTAGCTGGTTCCTGGCACTGTCCCGTTCCCTCTGGGCCTGTCACCCCCTCTGCCTCACTCTCGCCTCTCCCCAGGGCCCAGTGATCAAGGTGAACAGCAAGCAACGCTATGCTTCGAATGCGGTTTCAGAAGCCTTGATCCGAGAGGTGGCCGGCAATGTTGGGGTACCCTTGCAGGTGAGGGCGGGCCCTGCCCAAGAAGGTGGGTGGAGGAAACCCAGTGGGGGCACAGACAGATGAGTGGGGAGCCTGGTGGATGGCCTTCAGTGAAGAGGGTCCCCGGAGAGTGAGGAGAACAGGGGTTTGGGATGCAGACAGCTGGATTCAGTGCTGCTGCCGCCATGGTGCCAGCTGTGTGACCTTGGACTAGTTTCTTAACCTTTCTGAGTCTCAGTTTCCACATCTGTGGGATGGGTATGATAATGATGCCCACTTTGCTGGATTTCCGTGAAGATTAAAGGTACAGTGTGCTCCTGGCACGTGATGGGTTGGTCCTGCCTGCCCCACAGCACCCGCCTTCCCCTGTGTCTCTTACATACCCTCAGGCTTCCACAAGGGAAGCTCAGGTTTGGGGAGCATGGAACCCCAACTACTCATTTTCCCTCTTGCTGAGAAATCGCCCACCTAGTCCTTTCCCCTCAGCATGTGTGTGAGCATGTGTGTGTGTGTGTATACATACACACACACACACTTACAGTCATGTGTTGGTTAATGATGGGGATATGTTCTAAGAAATCTGTCATTAGGTGATTTTTTTTTTTTTTTTTTTTTTTTTTTTTGAGACAGAGTCTCACTCCGTTGCTCGGGCTGTAGAATGCCGTGGCATCAGCCTAGCTCACAGCAACCTCAAACTCCTGGGCTCAAGCGATCTTTCTGCCTCAGCCTCCCAAGTAGCTGGGACTACAGGCATGCACCACCATGCCCAGCTAATTTTTTCTATATGTTTTTTTTTCAGTTGGCCAATTAATTTCTTTCTATTTTTAGTAGAGACGGGGTCTCACTCTTGCTCAGGCTGGTTTCGAACTCCTGACCTTGAGCGATCCACCTGCCTCGGCCTCCCAGAGTGCTAGGATTACAGGCGTGAGCCACAGCACACGGC
>CAUYRT010027416.1:0-83198 GCA_963574885.1 Lepilemur ruficaudatus | reverse complement strand
AAATTAATTGGCCAACTAAACATATATAGAAAAAATTAGCCGGGCATGGTGGTGCATGCCTGTAGTCCCAGCTACTTGGGAGGCTGAGGCAGGAGGATCGCTTGAGCCCAGGAGTTTGAGGTTGCTGTGAGCTAGGCTGACACCACAGCACTCTAGCCCGAGGAACAGAGTGAGACTCTGTCTCAAAAAAAAAAAAAAAAGTCTATGAGGAAAAATCCTGAAGAATCAACAATAAACAAACAAACAAAAACAAAGAAACATTTGAAACTAATGAACAAATACAGCAAGGCTGCATGATACAAAGTTAATACACAAAAGTGGACTGCTTTCCTGTATACCAGCAATGACAACTGGAATTTGAAACAAAAAACACAATACCATTTCTACTAACACCAAAAATCATGAAATATTTAGGGATACATCTACCAAAACGTGTATACGATCTATTTTATTTATTTATTTTTTTTGAGATGGAGTCTCACGCTGTTGCCCGGGCTAGAGTGCCGTGGCATCAGCCTAGCTCACAGCAACCTCAAACTCCTGGGCTCAAGCAATCCTCCTGCCTCAGCTTCCCGAGTAGCTGGGACTACAGGCATGCGCCACCATGCCTGGCTAATTGTTTCTATGTATTTTTAGTTGTCCAATTGATTTCTTTCTATTTTTAGTAGAGACGGGGTCTTGCTCTTGCTCAGGCTGGTGTCGACCTCCTGACCTTGAGTGATCCTCCCGCTTCGGCCTCCCAGAGTGCTAGGATTATAGGCATGAGCCACTGAGCCCGGCCTAAAACATGTATAAGATCTATACAAAGAAAACTATAAAACTCAGATGAAAGAAATCAAAGATCCAAGTAAATGGAGAGATATCCCATGTTCATGAACAGGGAGACTCGGTATCATTAGGCTGTCAGAGCCATAGATTCAACACCGCCCACCATCGGGGTCCCAGCAGGTTATTGTGTGCATGTCACCAAACCGATTCTAAAGTTTATATAGAAAGGCAAAAGACCTGGAGTGGCCACCACAATACTGAAAGCAGAGAACGGACACTCGCTGACTTCAGGATGTGCGACGAGGCCACAGTAATCAAGACCGTGCGGTGGTGTTGGGAGAGCAAGGAGATGGATGGAGTGAAACGGAGAGAAACAGACCGACGGATGCCCGATCTTGGCAAAGGACCAGAGGAAAGTCCACGAGAAAGGACAGTCTCTCAACAAATGCTGCTGGAACAATTGGACGTCCGTTTTAAAAAACGAATCTAGAAACAGATCTTACACCTTTAACAAAAATTAACCAGAATGGATTGCACAGATGTAAATGGAAAATGCAAAACTACAAAACGTCTAGGAGAGGACAGACGGGAAGGTTGAGGTTACCCTGGGTCTGGTGGTGTGTTTTTAGGTCCAACACCAAAAGCAAGGCCTGCGAAACCAAGCACTGATGATTGATTGAACTCCTTGGGATTGAGGAATAAAGTTTAAAACGTCTGCTTGGCAAAAGACACTGTTAAAAGAATGGGAAGACGAGTCACGGTCTGAGAGGGAATGTTTACAAGACACACATCTGATAAAGGACTTGGCTGCACAGTATTCAAAGAACCCTTAAAATTCAACAAGAAGACAAGGCACCCAATAAAACTGGGCAAAGTATCTGAACAGACTTCTCACCACATGGGATAAGCAGACGCAATCATATGAAAAGACGTTCAACAGTGCATGCTACCAGGGAGTCGCCGCTTGGAACAACAGTGAGCACCACTGCATACCCATCAGTCAAAGACCCAAACACCGCCGACACCCGGTGCTGCCCAGACGTGGAGCTGGTGTAACGAGAAGCGGTGCGGCCGCTTCCGGGGGCAGCCGGGCGGTTCCCACGGTGCCAACGCCCGTCGCGCTCCCGGACGTTTACCTGCGTGCGTTGCGAACTACGTCCACGCCAAAACCCGCACACGAACGTGTATTTGCAACTGCCCCAAACTGGAAGCAACCAACGTGTCCTTCGCTGGGTAAACAGATAACCAAACTGTTACAGCCACACCACGGAGTATCTGTCGCTCAGCAGAAACAAGAAATGAGCTGTGACGCGGAGGAGCCCGGAGCGCGTGTGGCTAAGGGGGAGAAGCCATGCTGCACAGGCCACGCGCTGGCTGGTTCCAAGCACGCAGCATTTGGGAAAGGCGGCGCTGTGGAGACAGGCGAATGTCAGTGGTTGCCGGGGCTGGGGGGCATGAACAGGCGGTGCAGGAGATCCTGTAACGGCGGTTACCTGTCAACATGCGAAACCCATAAAACACGCAATGCAGAGTGAACCCTCATGTGAACCATGTGCTTTAGTTAATAACAATGTGGCAATATTGCTTCATCAATTATGACAAATGTACCACACTGTGCAAGGTGTTACTGACAGAGGAGACTGTGTGTGTGTGCGTGCACGCGTGTGTATGTGTGTGCACGCGTGTGCGTGTGTGTAGCGGTACATGGGAACTCTCTATACTATTTGTTCAATTTTCTGCAAACCTAAGATTGCTCTAAGCAATAGTCTATTAACTATTAAGAAGTCAGCCCGTGAGGGATCACGCACTCCTAAACTCTCGATGAAAATAAGACACCCTCACAGAAATTCGCGCAGGGTGGGAGAGAGCGGAGCGGAGAGGCACCGGGTGGGGGAATCGCCGAGGGGGGTTGTTGGTTTCAACAGTGACACCTGATGCTGGTGCCTGACATTGGTCAACGTGCAGCCAAGTCAGCTCCTCCCGCATTCCTGGAGAACCAAAAACCGGTAGAACCTTCTGGAAAGCAACAAAACGACAGCTACCTGCAGCTCTAAAATGCTCGTATCAAAGATGACATTTCCCTGCTCGGTCAGCCAAGATTTTCACACAATCGTACTGAAGCCAGGGGAGGGCGGGTGGCGGGAGGCCCTGTCTCCCCGGGGGCGTGAATTGGGTCTCACTGTTCCAGAAAACAGCAGGGTGCAAGCAGACCAAGAGCCTTCGTGAGGTTAGACCGTGTGATCCTGATTCCCCTTAAGCCATGCTAAGAAATTCCAGTGTTTGTATAAAATTATTCCTGTGATACTGGTAACAGAGGGAAATTGGGACCCCCCCCCAAATGCCCGACAAAAAAGAAGACCTTGGAAAATGGGGCAGTTGAATTTAAATTTTTCCCTTGTATTTTCCAGTATCTTCCAAAGACTCCCCCATGAGCAGCCGGGCGAACGGCCCAGAAAATGCGCACTGTCCCAGGACGGCTCCGGGAGGCCTGTGCTACAGAGATGCTCTGAGTCTGAAAACCCATCCCATGCGGTGGAAAAGCAGTGATGGTGAGTGACCAGTGGGAAGGGGCTCTGACTTAGGAATCGGCCCTTTGGAGTGTCCCTGGGGCCTGGGGACACCCTGGCACAGCCTGGGCACCAAGACCGAGACGAACCTGGCTTAGAGGGCACGGGGCAGGGAGACCCCAGAAGTCAGGCATCCCCTGGAGGGGGTAGGGCCTTCCACTTTCTGCATTTTTCAATTTTCTTGAACAAATTTATTGCTAATTTTCTAAAGGGACAGAGTGACAAAGCCAGCCAACCTCCCTCCGTCCCTCTCTCTCTAACTCGGGGTAGATGACGCTCGGTCTGCCAAGGGTCACGGTGGCTCCACTGGCCTCTCACAGCCCAGAGTCCTGCAGCCCAGCTGGCGGAGACACCAGTGGCCGTGAAGCCCCCACAGAGCCCTGACGTACCCAGGGAGGACAGGCACCCACCGAGGCGGGAGGAGCCAGCCCAGGTGAGGGGGAGAGCTGCAGGGAGATGGGGCTAAGAAGTGCCCGGGAGGGGGACACCCAGCCTGCCTGTCACAGCGGGGTCCACCAAAGAGACACATCTGGTGGTTTTGGGTTGGCCTTGAGACAGCCCTCGTGCTGGGCGAGCTGCACACCCACGTCCCAAATGGCCTGGCCCAGGGTCCCGCCCAGCCCTCGCCTGCCAGTCCTCTGCCAGGGAGGCCCTCGAGTGTGCGCAAACCCGCCCTCCCTGCCACGGCCGCTCACCTGCCAGGCTTCCAGGAGGACCTGCAGCGCGGCCATCCTCCTGACCAGGGCTGAGAGCCGGTCCCGGGGCAGCTGGCGGGCCGGCCAGCACCAGAAGTCTCGCAGCAGGGAGCTGTCAGCGTTGCGCAGAGGGGGAGTCAGGGGACAGCCGGGAGGAGGGGCGCAGCCTGCGGCAGGCAGGCCCCAGGGCAGACTCAGCTGCCCCTCACACTGAGGGAGTGAGAACGGAAGTGGTGGCCGGGACGTGCCGGGGACTCCAGTGAAATGCGACACAAAGGGAGCCCCAAGTGCCACTTGGGACCTGGCCCTGCCTGACTGATCACCTGATTGATCGGCCTGTCCGCGACCACCATGCCCCAGGGGAGGCCTGAGCCCCCAGATGAGAAAGGACATGACAGTCCCCAGGCTAGTGTCCAAGCCTCTCGCGTGCCCAGCCCAGCTGCAACCTTGCCAATGGCCTGGGGACGTGGTCCAGCCACGTAACTCTGCAGCTGGACACAGGACACTTTGGTCATCTCAGCATCTGGCTGGTGACCTTGGAGACAGCCAGGCCCCTAAGGTGGGAGTCTGGGGACGGTGGCCCTGCATGGCCGCTCTGGGGCCCTCAGGGGCAGACCCTGGAGATGGTCCCTCCCCGGGACCCCTCCCTGCTACCCCACAGACCCTCCTCTTCCTCCTCCCTCTGCCCTCCGAGAATCAGCTACAGATAACACTCCATGTGCAGACCTGGAGCCGTGGGAGGCCTGGCACTCACCTGGCCCACAGGTCGGCCCCGCCGGCGTCCAGCCCTCCCTGGGCGACGCCCTCAGCCTGGGGCTGGGAGCAGTGGGCAGTGAGGGACAGGAGGGCGAGGCCATGGCCTGCCAGGGCACCTGAAACAGAGACAGCGCTGAGGGCCTGGCGAGAGGACGCCTCTGCAGCCCCTGTGTACACAAGCCCAGGCCTGGGTGCGGTGTGTGTGTCTGATGGTGTGTGCACACGTGTGATGCTGTGTGTGTGCATGGTGGCACGCATACACATGTGACAGAGCACACGTGTATATGATGGTGTGCACACATACGTCTAGGGGTGTGTACACACGCCCACCAGTGTGTGCACCTGTGTCTGCCGTGTCCGTGCACGCATGTGAGGGTGTGTGCATGTGCAAAGTCCCTCTCCCTCTGGCCAGACCCCCTGTGGCTCTGCATGTCACAGTCTGAGCCCTGAGGCCCCCAAAGCAGAGGGGCTGGGGCTTGGGGACTGCCTGCCAGGGCCCCGGTTGCTCAGCCTCTCCAGTGGGGTCGCGGCCAGGCCTGTTAGCAAGATCTGGGGGCCTGGCCCCGCTCCTGCCCAGGAGGTGGGGGTTCAGGTCCAGGGGAGCTCCTTATGTTGCTGGCCCCGGGCAGACCATTTAGAGAAATCTCTTCTCTAGCATCAAGAGGGCCCCACGGAGGGGGTGTCAGCCCGGGCAGAGGTTGGCCACGGCCCAGGTAGCTCTGCCCACGGCTGCCCGGCTGGCTGAGCTGGCACCCGCTTCCCAGGGAGGACAAGGCCCTGGGCAGTGGGTGTCCCCGGGCTCCTCCCTGCCCTGCCTTGGAGCCCCTGGAGGGCTCCGTGCATCTCACCCCTGCCTTTCCCCTCTAGCCACACCCTTGCCCTGTCCCTGCCTTGTGCCGGCCAGGACCTTGGGCCCCGTGGTGAAGGTTGGGCTCCCTGTGCCCTGTCAGCACCCGGGTGCCCTGCATTGGGGGTAGTGCCTGCTTCCTCCTGTCCTCTGCGGCAGCAGGCCCTGTGTGCCGGCTCTGGAGGGCGGGTAGCCGGAGCCCTGAGCACCCCCCTACGTCTGCAGCGACCGGTGCGGATGGTCTTCCCATCCACTCTCCCTGCCACTGGGGCACCCCTTCCGTGTGGAGGTGCAGTCTCACCCACTCGGGGGCCCATGTCTGTGCAGCGGAATGCGCTGGTCGTCCTGGCTGAGATGTCTGGGGCAGGAAGGCGCTGGGGCCACACGCAAAGAGTCCAGGACGAGTGGGTGGGTCGGCGGTGACACAGGTTGGCCGTCCAGGGTCTCGTGGGCGGGCCTTGGGCTAGAGCTGTGTGTGTCTCCCCCACCTCTGGGGAGGGAAACAAGCCCACAAACAGCACTTTGGAACAAAGGGGCCGGGCAGGGAGGGGCTGGGCCAGATCCCAGGGCTGTCTTATCGCAGGTCAGGACTCAGGGGACCCGGCTGCCGGGTCTCCAGTGAACACGTCGCTGGATAAACAGCCAATCCCCTGGGGCCGCGTGAGGGGAGAGGCCTGGGGGGCTCCTCAGCCTGCCGGGGCAGTCCCCGTCTCACCCCACACCCAGGCAGCAGGGCAGTTCTGTTTCCAAAACCTGGCCCCCAAGTGACATCCCGGGCAGCATTGGTGGCACTGAGGACCAAAGCTGTGGGGCCTCAGGATTCGGGTCTGGGGGAGATAGGGCCTGGCCGAGGCGGCGGCACACGGCAGTCCTGTCTGTGCACACCTGGTGGCTTTCGGCTCCTGTGGTCCTCTGGACTCCCTGTGACCCAGGGGAGGACTGGCAGGCTGCCCAGGGGCCCAGAATCAAAGCCCAGAGCCCAAGGGCCGGCGGATGGTGGCCCCCACCCCTGCCCCCTCACCTGAGCAGGAGCACCGTCTGTGGAAGGGGCCAGGCTGGGGTGGCTGCTCCTGGCCACGCTGCAGCAGTCGGTGCGGGGAGGTGTAAACCAGGCACTCCAGACGCCAACCCTGAGCCCCAGGGTACAGGGCGGTGCCGGGCGGGGTGCCAGCACGAGACGCCCTCCAGCCTCCTGTAGGGGAGGGGCCTGGGCTGTGCCAGGTGACACTGGTGTCACCCTGGGGGCCCCGGGCACAGCGGGCACCTGCTCCCCAGCTCAGGGGAGCGGAGGCTGAGCTCACGGCTGGCTGCTGCCCAGCACACACCCCTCCTCACGGGGCCCAGCCCTGCAGCATCTGCACTCCGGGGGTGAGTGTGTGTCTGTGTGCGTGTAGGTGTGTGTGTGTGGCACGTGGTCTGTGCATCCAGGAGCACAGACACATATGTGCTCTATGTCCCTCTGTGTGTCCCCATGCAGGGACGCCTGGCACCCATGGACCCCATGTGGGGGTGGGCTCAGTGGGGCCCATGGCCATTCTGTGTGCTGGGCACAGAGCTGACAGGCGCATGCACACGTGTGTGCACCCGGGGGCAGAGAGGGCGTGTAGCGGCACACGCCAGGGGCAGCCTTGTTGGCAGAGAACCGAGCCACACGCAGCCCTGTCCCTGCTGAGGGCCCTGCTTACCCGATGGCTGCCGCCACGTCCTCGCGATGCTGTCTGCTGTGAGCGCGAGGGGCCCAGGAAGGGGCAGCCTGGCAGGCGGGCCGGCCGGCGGGACCAGCGGGTGCTGCTGCTGCCGCAGGGATAGGTGCGGCGGGACTGAGCTAGGGCGGCCTAGCTCGCCCAGAGTCCCGTCCAGCTGGGGATGGGCCTCGAAGGGCCTCTCTGCCACCAGCTGGGCCAGCTCAGGGGGACACAGTGACTCTGACAGCCGCACCCAGCTGTGGTGAGGGGCAGTGAGGCTGGGCGGGGCAGGTTGGGAGAGGGTCCCAGCCAGAGAGGGCCTCCCCTGACCCCAGCACTGACCCAAGGCCTGCTGACTCTACCCTTGGTGGCTAGTTGGCGCCGGGCAGCAGAGCAGTGACATGGAAGAGGCTCCTTGTGCTCCAGCTCTGCTGGGGGCTGCACGGCTTGGAGAGCTGGTCCTGCAGGTTGGGGAAAGGGTAGCCGGCCACCCTCGGCCATGGCCCCTGCAGCTCCCTGGAGCTTGGAGGTGGGGGAACGGTGGTGGTGCTGCCCGGCACCTGGCGAAAAACGGTTCTCTCTGCCTTGGCGTGAAAAGCAGTCTCCTGGGTTCAGCTCTCTGCCCCAAGGGGGCCGGTAGGGGGGCCCACCTTCCTCAGCGTGGCCAGTCGCTGTGGCCTGAGTGAGCTTCCGCAGGGTGGGGAAGAAGGCCTGGCCACCCCGCGGGATGTTTTGGGATAGCTCTGTCTGAGATCGCAGCGGGCAGGGATCCCTGGGGGCTCACCAGGAAGGAAGGGGTGTCTGGTGGTCCCAGCCCAGCCCCAGCCCCTGGACCCTCGCAGAAGCACCCCTGGGAAGCAGCTGAGCTCGTCATCTCAGAGTCCAGGATGGCGGGGACTCAGGACCTGCCGTGAGAGCAGGGCTGCGCAGGACGGGCGCCCGACAGGCATGAGGAGGTAGGGACGTACCCTGAAGGGGGCTGGTGGGTTTGAGCCTGCTGGGTGTGCCAGGCAGGCTGAGGGCCCAGGCTGAGACCAGTGGGGTGCTCCAGTGCTCGTGGCTGGGAGGGCTGGGGGTCCTCTTGGGCGAGCAGACCCAGCTTCTGTCCTGAAGCCAGGGCCGCAAGGTGCTCAGTACCCGGGAGGAGGGACAGGTCAGCCGCCAGGACCACGAGGTCCCGAGTACAGGCCCAGGGACTGCGTAGGGTCTGGGTGTCCGGACCTGTCCTCCAAAATCCCTGCTTCAGACACACTCACGGTCACTCTCAGGGTAAATCACTGAGCGTTTATTTCCAGTCCCCAGAGCCCAGTGCAGTCAGGTGGAGGAAGCGGCACCCAGCCAGCCCACGCTCCCTGGCTGGGTCCCTGAAGGCAGGCACCGGCGACCAGTGGCTGTGGAGCCGGGCAGGCGGTGATGTGGCAGGGGCTGCAGTGGGGGGCTTGTGAGACCCCGAAGCAGAAGCGGCACCGGCAGCGGGTCTGGAGGAGTGGCGTGTGCGGTGGGGCCTCAGCTGCTCCCAACGGATGCAGTGCGCCAAGGCCAAGCGCCAGCCTCAAGCTCAGGATCCAGGTGCACATGGGCGAGGCCGAGGGTGAGTCCAGCAAAAGCAAAGGCACGAGTCAGACCTGGGGGCGGCACGCAGACCCCAGACGGCAGGGGCAGGGCAGGAGGGTGGGAGCAGAGCCTTTGGGACAGGGGGTCGGGAGTGGTCTGGGGCTGAGGCCCTTTCCAGCCCCTCTGGAGGAGGAGCACACCCAGGGGCAAAGGCCAGCCCAGACCCTGGTTCTGCTCTTCCAGCAGGTGACTCTGGGCAGGTCCGTAAAACGGAAGCCCCTGGGTGAAGCTTCAGAGCTGGAAGCTGCTCCAGGAGGGAGGAAGGGCCTTGGTTTCCCCACCGGGGACGCTGGGAGGAGGCCCCAGGACAGGGCATCAGTCTCACGGCTGGAGTGCGCCAACCTCGCCAGAGATCGAGGCTGCCTGGCGCCCCCTGCCGGCCCTTCCCTGCAGGCCTGACGGGCAGCCTGGTGGCCCCAGTCCTCCTGTATCTTGGCCACCAGGTGCCACCTGCTCAGGATGGGCCTGGGGCTCTGCTGCACAGCCGCCACCCCCAGGGGTCCCAGGCCACCACCCCCTCCTGCAGCCCAACAGGGCTCAGTTGTCCGGTTCCAGTGTCCACTCTGACAGCCACTGCAGGCAGGAGGCTCGCTGTGCCTCGGTCTCAGGGGACTTGGTGCAGGGCGGTGGGAGCCGGCCCGGCCCAGGCAGGAGTGTGGAGGGGCCCCCGTCCATGGGGTCGGGGTCAGGGGCAGCCCGCAAGGCCTGGACAAGCTGGTCAAGCGGCTGCACCAGGACGTGGGGGCTCCAGCAGGCGTCGAGGGAGGGCAGGAAGGGGTCCGGCGTGCAGGCCTCCACGCACTCGGCGCGCGTGGGGATGCGCAGGTAGAAGGCGTGCAGCATCATGCGGAAAGGCTGGTCCTCCCGGCCCACGGCCTGCCCGTAGGTCAGGTCGCCCACCACGGGGTGGCCCAGGGCACTGCAGTGCACCCGTAGCTGGTGTGTCCGGCCTGTGGGGCGGGGGGCACGTCAGGCTGGGGGGCCGCTCCACACCCACAACCCCCACCCGCCTCACGTTGCAGCCAGCAACCTCTCCCACGGCAACCTCTGGGACAGGACTCTCCCTGTCCTCTGCTACAGGTGAGGCCATCAGCCCTCAGGATGGGGACTGCCTCGAGGTCACCACTGGCGAGAGCAGGGCCAGGCCGGCACCTGGGCTGGCTGCAGAACGCAGGCCTGCGAGACTCCACACCAGGTGAGAGGCTGCAGGTTGCGGGTGGAGGGTGCTGTTCTGGATGCTACTCTGCCCCTGCGCCTCCTTCTCCTCTCCTCCGCGACCGGGGTGCTGCCCGCCCCTGCACATACCTGTGAGAGGCTTCAGCAGCACTTTGGAGACAGGGTCGCCCGCGTACAGCCCGTGTTCCAGGACCACCAGCTCCGTGAGGCTTGGCTTTGGGTTCTCACAACCTGGGGAGCAAAGAGGTGCGTGAGGGTTAGTGGGGCTAGCACAGGCCCCAGCCACTCCCAACCCAGGATGCCTGCCTGAGTCAGCTCTGTTCACACAAGGTCCTGCCTACCCTGTGTGCCCTCGATGCACATGGTGTGAGCCCGGCCCTCCGTGCTGTTCCTGCCAATGGCATAGCTGATGGTCACCTGGTTGTCCTGGACGTGCCCCCGCACCTGCAAGGCAGGGGATCACACCTGCTCACCGGGCCAGCCTACCACTGCCAGGGAGCCCACCTGACATCCAGGTGGCCACGTGGCACACAGTGGGTAGCTTGGCACCAAGGGGCCTGTCCCAGCAGGCTGGGAGTCGCAAGTACCCCCGGCCCACTCCGGACTTACGAGCGCCAGGTAAGCCTTGGTCACACGCCGCTCCTTGAAACACCTGTACGCGCTGCCTGCAGCTGCCTTGTTCAGAGCCACGCACAGCGCCCCGCTGGTGGAGAAGTCCAGCTGGTGGCAGAATCTGTGGCAGGGCAGAGCATCAGCAGTGGCTGGGGTGGGGGGCGGTGGCCTTCACGGTGGTGTCCAGCATCTGAGCCACCACCTTGGACAGGCACTGGCGAGAGGCTACCTCCTCCCTGTCCTGCGTACCTGAACCCATAGCAGGTGTCAGGGTCAGCGAGCTCGGGGAAGCGGTGCCGCAGCTGCTTCTGGAGGGTCAGGGTCTCCTGCCACGTCTTGCTGTCGATGCGCACGTCCCAGTGCTTGTTCACCACCAGGAAGTCGCCGCTCCGGTATACGATGGACAGGTTCTCCACGCTGCCCGGCTCCATGGCGGACTTGCTACCCAGGGTGGGAGTGTGCATGAGGCGTGGCGGCACCCAGCCCAGTGGCACAGACTTCACCACCCCAGGGCTCTGGCTGAAACCACTAGGCAAGTGTGTGGACCTCCTGTGTGGGGCAGCCCTGGCCTTCCATCCCTGGCCCAGGCACCAGTGGGGATCAGCTTGGCTCTGGGTGACCGTGAGGGACCCTTCCTGACCGGGGCCTGGCAGAACAGCCTTGTCCTCCAGCCCCGCAGACCCTCCCAGCCAGTGCGGACTGTGACGAGGGCCTTCTCCCGAGTGGGCAGTGACAGGGGTGGGAGCGGGGCTGCCGCGACGCCGGACCCCGCCTGCCTGGAGCGCCAGTGCAGGTGCAGGTACTGGCTGGGCCCCAGCCCGCCCCGAGGCCCCACGCGGCGCCACTCCCGGTCCCGCCCGGGCCTCACTGGGTCGTGTGCGGCGACGGGCGCGACGCTTGGGGCCCAGGCCCGGGCAGACCGGCATCCACGCCCTCCCCGCGGCCCTGCCCGCTCGGAGACTGACCTGCCGCCTCGCCGCGCCGCCGGGTCCCCCACGCCGCCCCCAGTCCCGGCTCCAGCCCCCCCCCGTTCCCGCCGAGACCCAGCGATCCGGCGACAGCCGCTCGGGACACGCAGCGCCGCCCCGGCCCGGCTTGGCCTGCGCGCGCAGCCCCGCCTCCGCCACGCCCACGGCCCGCCCCCGCCGCGGATGGGCGGCTGCGCTGGCCAATGGCAAGCGCCTCGCGGCCCGTTGCTTTGACTACCAGAGAGAGAGATTCGGCCCCGCCCTCCTCGAGTAGCCCCGCCCCTGCCACGCTGACCAATGGCGAGGGCCGCTGGGCACGCCGGCCGCTGATTGGCGGTGCCGAAGGGCGTGGGGCGGGGCGGCAGCGGCGCGGGAGTCCGGAGCGGGCCCGGCGCGGCAGCCATGGAGGAGGACTACGAGTGGGAGCTGCGCGGCGTCGAGGATGACTTCCGCCACCAGTTCGCTGCCGAGCTCGAGGTGCTGGCCGAGCTGGAAGGTGGGCGCGGGCCCGGGGCGCAGCCTCTCCCGGCTGCGGTCCTGCCCGCCGTCCCGGCCGCGGGGCCGCTTTGCGGGCCCCCTGGGGTCCCCTCCGTCCCCGGGGTCCCTTTCTGCCCGCGGGGTCCCGTCCGCGTCCGGGGGTCGGTCTCCTCTCCTGCACGGCGGGACCACGACCCCACCCTGGGTAGTCAGGGAGGGCTGCTCGGAGGAGGTGAGGCGCCAAGAGCCGGGCGACCAGGGGGAGGACCGTCCGGGGAAGGTTGAGCCGGAGACCAGGGCCTGCGGCGTCGCAGTCCACGGACGTGCTGCCGGCGAGCGGAGCCTGGCTGTCCTGGGCAGCTGCTGTGAACCTTCTCTCCCTGCAGGGACGCCGACTCTGTCACTCTCCCGAGCCCTCCAGCCCACGGTGGCCCGGCCGAGGCTCACGTTCGAGGAGGCCATCGCCGGAGGGGACGCCACCACCCACCCCTCCTCGCCCACTGGATCTCCAGAGAAGAGCAAGGGCCGTGCCAGCAAGAGGCCAGTGGATGCTGACTTCCAGAGGGATGGGCCCCTGCCCCCCAGTACGTCCCCAGCATCGCTAGGGCGCTTGGGGTGGTGCCAGGCCGGGGAAGGACTTTCTGTTCCCTCTACGTATGTCTTGCAGCCCCTAAAATCAAACGGCCCAGGCTGGAGGTAGTCAAGAGGCTGAACTTTAGGCCAGAGGAGACGGAGGAGCCACCACTGCCTGACTCCCCGGCAAGAGACATCACCCCCCCGCCAAGTCCTGAGATCCCCACCAAGCTGTGGGGCGATGGGTATGTGGCTTGGGACATGGGTGTCCCACCCCATGTGTCCAGGGGGGACTTGGAAGGATCCTGTTCCCTGAACGAGGCCTGGGGGTGGGGACCTGTGGGAGGACACCACAGCTCGGGGCCGATCCAGGCACCCCTGTCCCAGGGTGACAGGGACTGAGCCCCGGTCCCTGCCCAGGCCCTCAGACGCTGGTGCTGACAGGGCTCTTGCACGGGCCTCACGAGCTGCCCAAAACTCTGTCCTGCGGCGGCCACCTGTTCTGGAGGATTATGTCAACGTGACCTCCACACGTGGGGACCGGGCCTTCATGGTGCTGCGTGGGGATCCCACGGGCACTGGGGTGCAGGTAGGTGGGTGCTGCGTGGCTCACTGACAGGGCTGGCCTTGGCCTTCCTGTAGGGTGCGTGGGCCAGCGCCACCGAGAAAGGGTCCTGGGCCCCACAGCCCGGGAGGGGACGTCTGGTTTGCTGAAATCAGGCCGTGTCCACACAGCTGGGGACTGGGGGAGAGTGAAGCTGCTTCGGGGATGTGGACTTAGTGGACACAGTCTCTCTACCCCACCCCGCTGTGCAGGCTGCTCGGGTGCCCCCCCGTGTGTGCCCTAAGGGTGGGGGACCCCTTTGCCCCCATTTTGGCATTGTGCCTCTGAGTGGCTTCCTTTTCTGGGAAAGAAAGACAGGTCTCTTCCATCTTTCTTGGCTGGCTTGCCTGGGGGAGTCCCACCTGGCCTCTGAGCACTATTGGGGGGCTGTGGGTAACCCCATGGCCTAGGCAGGGCCCAGAGATGACTGTCACCCTGCCTTGCCCACAGAGCCCCCTCCTCGACATCCGGTGGCGAGGCCGCGACCCACTGGACCTGCTGGGTGTGTCCTTTGCATCCCTGAAGGAGCAGGTCGACAGTGAGGTGGGGCTCCAGGGCTTTGTGGGAGGGGTAGTGTGGGGGAGACTGGCTGCGCGAGGCCTCTTGACCCCAGGTCTTGTTTGCACAGCGACGGCAGCGGCGGCTCAAGGAAGCCCAGTGGCTCTCAGACACTCTGCATAGGTGACTTGGTGGGCCCTCCTGCCCCAGAGAACCCTTCCTGGTTCTTGGACCAACCCCCAGCTTGTGTCCCATGGGGTGGCGTCAGTGTGGTCCCTGCCTAGGGGTTCGGTGGCTCAGGACATGATGCTCTCCAGCCTCGGGACGGAGGAGGAGGAGACCCAGCCCGCAGGGGCCCCTGAGGAGAAGCCAGTGGACGGCCAAGACGCCTCCCAGCAGTGCCTCTGGGTGGACGAGTTTGCGCCCCAGCACTACACGGAGCTGCTCAGTGACGACGTGAGGTTTTGTTCATGCTCGAGTGTGACTGACTTTCTGTTACCAGGAGAGAAGAACCTGGGCCCTAGCTGGTCCCAGCACTGCCAGCCCAGACGGCTGGCTTGGGCACAGATGGGGGCTCTGGTCTGCCCCACTGAGTTGAGGCAGCGGTTGGCAACCGCACAGCCTGCAGGGCAGGGTGGAGGTGGGGACGCTGTGCCCACCAAGGCTGCGCCCTCTGAAGCAGCTCTGCTCTCCCGCAGCCCCGGGCAGGGGAGCTGGGTCTGCACAGGGCTGCCTGCTGCTGGTCACCTGTGCCCTGTTGTGAGCTGGGCTGGGGGTCCAGGGCACGCCCTGCCCTAAGTCTTTGTCCCCTTTCTGCCCCCACTATGGCACTGCTCACCAGTAGGGTGACGAAGGGCTGGTCATGCACTGTGAGGCCCAGCGTGCCTGTCTGTGTCTCAGGGCCCCTGGCAGCAGGTTCACCTGAGGGCAGGTATAGGTCCTTGGTGCCTCGTTGGGCCGGGGTTCCCTGAGGCTGCGCTCTCTCCCCTCAGTTCACCAACCGCTGCCTTCTCAAGTGGCTGAAGCTGTGGGACCCTGTGGTGTTTGGCCACGAGAGGCCGGCCCGCAAGCCCAGGCCCAGCGCCGAGCCGGCCCGGGTCAGCAAGGAGGCCACGGCCTCGGGCAAGTGGAAGAGTCACGAGCAGGTGGTGGAGGAGATGCTGGAGGCCGAGCTGGACCCGAGCCAGCGGCCCCGGCAGAAGGTGAGACCCCCCCGCCCCCCATCCAGCCATGCTGCTGGTGCTGCGGAGCCTGAGGCTTTACTCTCTTGGCATCCAGTGCCATCGCAGCCACTGGGCCCATGAGGCACGTTTACCTCTTGGCGTGAGGGTCTTGGCGTGTAGCACTGCTAACTAGAATCGGAACTTAGGTCTGTCCTAGCGATTCTGATGAAGCCGACACCCTGCAGAGGCTCTGTGTGTCGCCAGGATGACTGGGGGTTGGCGGGTGGTTTCTGGTGGTCAGTCGTACGGGTTCCAGCTGTGTTCCTGTCCCGTCCCCACGTAACTCGCTTCACGCAGGGCTCTCTGTTCAGGAACGCAGTCTCTGTGCACGTTTGTGTGGGTTTTGTTCCTATTTGACAGCCGGGGGTGCAGGCAGAACACCCGGCGTCGGGCAGGATTTTCAGCCCTGGCTGCTGGGCCAGAGCTTCCTGGAGGCCCGTGTGTTGCAGCTCCTCTTCCTCTACCTGGGCCGCAGGTGGCGTTGCTGTGCGGACCCCCGGGGCTGGGCAAGACCACCCTGGCTCACGTGATTGCACGGCACGCGGGCTACTCCGTGGTGGAGATGAACGCAAGGCGAGTGGGGCAGGGGCCCGTCCCGGTTCCCTGTCTGTCCCGACATGTTCTGCTGAGTTTGGGCTGCAGCCCCGAAACCTGAGTGGGGTTGTTCCCGTCCCGCCGGTGGGGCCGGGCGGAGCACGTCCTTGCTCGTGGCTTGTTGCGCTTGGCAGCTGTATCCAGTGGGGGTTTTGTGGTGTAGGGGGCACTCTGGCTAGGGGGCTGCTCTGCCAGGGACGCTGGCTGCTGCCCTGACAACCCCTCCCTGACCTCACTGCTCCAGTGACGACCGCAGCCCCGAGGCCTTCCGTACACGCATCGAGGCGGCCACGCAGATGGAGTCGGTGCTGGGTGCTGGTGGGAGGCCCAACTGCCTGGTCATCGATGAGATTGATGGGGCCCCCATGGTGGGCTTCCCTGGTGCCGCGGGCAGGCGGGTGGGCGGGCAGCCAGGCACTGGGGCCCTGGCTCACCGGGCCCTCTGCGCCTCTGCAGGCTGCCATCAACATCCTCCTGAGTGTCCTGAACTGCAAGGGCCCGCAGGAGGCAGAGCCGAGGGGCCCGGCCGCGCCCTTGGGTGGAGGCCGCCGGGGCCGCGCAGAGGGGGGCTTTCTGACGAGGCCCATCATCTGCATCTGCAACGACCAGTGAGTGGGCTGGCGGGAGGCGCCCTGTGCCCCTGGGTGGTGCCCACCCTGGAGGTGCCCCCGGTGAGGGCGCTGCTGTCCCCTCCCCCAGGTTTGTGCCGTCCCTGCGGCAGCTGAAGCAGCAGGCCTTCCTGCTCCACTTCCCGCCCACGCTGCCCTCCAGGCTGGTGCAGCGGCTGCAGGAGGTCAGTGGGGCAGGGCCTGGGCCCAGCCAGCGCACGGTGGGGACTCTGGGGTGGGGTGTGGCCCCTGCTTCCCCAGTGTCCCCAGCTGGCTCCAGACGTGGTGGTGATGGCATTTGGACTGGCCTGGTCCCTGGTGCAGGGTGGCCCTGAGCAGGTCCGAGGCCAGTCCACGGACACTCACAGTCTTTGGCCCCTGGGGAATGAGGGCTGCTCTTCACCTGTCTCCAGGGAAGGGGGTTGTGGCCACAGGGCTGTGCTCTGAGCCGGGCCATCAGAGCAGCAGCAGGAGGGCTCAGCACCGGCCCCTCCCCTGCAGATCTCCCTGCGGCAGGGCTTGCGCGCTGACCCGGGCGCACTGGCGGCCCTCTGTGAGAAAACGGACAACGACATCCGTGCCTGCATCAACACCCTGCAGGTGGCCGCGCAGCGGGTGGGGGTGGGGAATGGAGTGGGGATGGGGCGGGGCTGGAGGGTGGGGGCGCTGCCTCTCACCCCCACCCGTGTCCAGTTCCTGCATAGGCGCGGCCGGCGGGAGCTGAGTGTGCGGGATGTGCAGACCACGCGTGTAGGCCTCAAGGACCAGCGCAAGGGGCTCTTCTCGGTGTGGCAGGAGGTCTTCCAGCTGCCTCGGGCCCAGAGGTGGGCAGCAGGCCAGCCGGCCCTGGCCCGGCGTCTCTGTCCCCAGAGCCCCGGGATGTGGACCTCGTGTGTGTGTGTGTGTGTGTGTGTGTGTGTAGCCGGCACCACCTGTGCAGAGACCCAGCATACAGGAGCTGGGGGCTGCCCAACCCGGCCTTCAAGGCTGTGCCTCGGCCTTTCTGGCCTGCCCATCAGTCTCCCCGGCCCTGTGGCTCAGGGCCTGGGCAGGGGCCACCGGGGTGCCCTCGTGGGAAGGGTGCCCTAACGTTGCAAGGGCCCCCGGGGTGCAGCTCTGGCCTGGCCATCTCTGCCACAGGCCCATCCTCATTGTTGGTCTCTGGGGTGCAATTGTGGAGCTCCTGCCACCCAGGCAGGGAGCAGTCGGTGTCTGGGCGGGTACCCAGAGCTACTCAGGCTCTGGGATGTGCTGTTCCCAGCCCAGTCCCCGAGGGCGACCTTCCCCAGGGTACTGCCGGGAAGTAGAGTGGGCGGCGGGGCCGCCTGTGCCTTCAAGGCCCCCACTCCCGGCCCCCACACTCTCCACAGGCGCCGAGTGGGCCAGGACCCAGCCCTGCCCGCCCACATGCTTCTGCTGGGCCACGGGGACACAGGCTCCCTGACCACAGCCTCACAGCGGTTCTACCACGTTCTGCACGTCGCCACCTCCGCTGGCGAGCACGAGAAGGTGGTCCAGGTATCTGCTCTGCTCTCCCTCGAGCAATGCCTGGTGCCCTGTGCCCCATGGCCGTGAGCAGCGCGCAGGCGACGCTGAGGGGGCTGAGTGGGAGGAGGCAGGAGTGGGGGTGGTGGGGATGGGGCGCCAGGGAGGCTCTAAGGTGGCTGTAAGCAGCGGGGAGGGGTGAGGAGGGATGAGGGGGCGAGCAGGGAGGCCGGAGAGGGCCACGGTACAGGGAGCCTGGATGAGGGGGGAGGGGGGAGGGGGTGTGTGACCCAGGGATTGGTGGGTGGGGGGTGGAGCCTCTGCCTTCCTCTGGCCGGGGAGGGGCTAGATTCTGGCCAGAGCGTGCAGGGGGAGTGGGCTTTTGGCCTGAGCAGGGGCAGAGGTCCCCAGCACCCCCGCCTCCCCCCTGGGGAAGCCTGGCCTAAGCCGCCTCTTAATTCTAAGCTGCTTTGGATTAGCAGCTGGGGATCCCGGCCAATCCGGAAATCCACGGTGTGGAGGTGCCGTGTGGTACCGCCTCCGGGGTAGGAGCCCACCAGGGCGTGAGGCTCCCTCACCAGGGAGTGAGGCTTCGCGCCCTGGTTGTGTGGAGGGAGGGGCTGGGCCTGGGCCCCTCTGGCTCCTGGAGGCCACTGGGTGGTTCTCCCCTTGTCTCGGGGTCTTCGTGCTGCTGAGTGGGTGGCTCAGTGTGTACCCTTCTGCCCACCCCCCCCACCCCCGGGTACCCTGGCGCTCGCTCGCTGGTGTTTGCCGCTGCCCCCAGACCCGGGCTTGGCGGGCCGCAGGACTGAGGCCTTCTCACCGCCCTAGGGTCTGTTCGACAACTTCCTGCGCCTGCGGCTGCGCGACTCCAGCCTGGGCGCCGTGTGCTCCGCCCTCGACTGGCTGGCCTTCGACGACCTGCTGGCACAGGCCGCCCACCACAGCCAGAGCTTCCAGCTGCTGCGCTACCTGCCCTTCCTGCCCGTGGCCTTCCACGTGCTCTTCGCCCGCAGCCACGTGCCGAGGATCAGCTTCCCCAGCAGCCAGCAGGAGGTGCCCCCGCTCCCTCAACGCCCAGGGTCTGGCCCCAGGGTCCCGGCCCCGAGGTCCCAGGTGACCTTGCCCGGTTCACCCTCTGCCCCAGGCCCAGAACCGGATCAACCAGACAAGGAACCTGATCCAGACGCTGGTATCAGGCATGGCACCAGCCACACGCAGCCGGGCTGCGCCCCAGGCCCTCGTCCTGGACGCCCTCTGCCTGCTCCTGGACATCCTCGCACCCAAGCTGCGCCCCGTGAGTGCTGCGCCTTGGGGAGGGCTGGGGCTCCTGGGGGCAGGCCTTGCCTTGCTCAGCCTTCTGCCTGCCGCCCCGCCCAGGTGAGCACACAGCTGTATGGTGCCCGTGAGAAGCAGCAGCTGGCCAGCCTCGTGGGCACAATGCTCGCCTACAGCCTCACCTACCGCCAGGAGCGCACGCCCGACGGGCAGTACGTCTACAGGCTGGAGCCGTGAGTCCCTGCGCCTGGTGGGCTTAGGCTGGGGGCTGTGTGAGGGGGCCAGGGCCATACTGGGCCAGGAGTCTGGAAGTGTGGGTTTATCATGGTGTCCAGAAGTGGTCAGTCCCAGTGTGGCCTTTGCTCAGGTGTGACTGTGAGATGGGCAGGTCACTGTCAGTCCCCCCAGGTTGGGCACGGCCCTGGGACCTGTTTTACTGCAGAGCCTCTCCCAGCCTTCACGCCCCCCCAGGAGCAGTGTCCAGAGGCCTCGAGCTGGGTGGCCCTATGAGTGGTGCTCCCAGGGCTCTGTCTCCCACCCTGAGATGGTCGCGGGGGTCAGGGACACAGGGTGCAGCCCAGGAGCCATAGCCTGATCTTCTCATGCTCCGGGAAGGTCCACCTGCCATCTTATTTCTTTTGCATCCCTGGGTAGGTTCTGTTGCCATCCCCACTACAGTTGGGGAAACTGAGGCTCGGAACATTTGAGCCCTGGCTGCTCCAGGGCTGGGGTGCTGCAGTGCTAAGACTCAGCCCCACATGACAGCTCTCCAGCTGTGGTGTTTGGGGTTCGTGTGCCAGGTGGGTCCCCGGCCCATCCCTGCTGACCGGGCACCCTGGCATCCTGCCTCCCCTGCCCTGAGCAGGAACGTGGAGGACGTCTGCCGCTTCCCGGAGCTGCCTGTCCGCAAGCCCCTCACCTACCAGGCCAAGCAGCTCATCGCCCGGGAAATTGAGATGGAGAAGATGCGGCGGGCAGAGGCCGTGTCCCGGTCTGGGAACAGCCTCCAGGTGAGCCTACCTGGGCTCTTGCAACAGTGGGTCCTGGGAGCAGGGCCTGGGAGTGGACACTGTCCCCACTCTGGCCTTGCCCAGCCAGCCCTCCCTGTGTCCTGCTCCCTGCAGGTGGACAGGTGCCCCGCGGGACCTGAGGGTCCTCTAGGAGGCAGTGGGGAGAAAGATGTGCGCCGACCTGCTCTGCGAAACCACGAGCAGCGGCTGGAGCACATCATGAGAGCAGTCCCGAAAGAGCAGGTGCAGGGGCGGGGCTCAGGCAGCCACGGTGGGGGGCCAGGGCTGCTGTGGGTGGGGCTGAGCTGTGGGGCGGGGCCGTTGGCCGAGAGGGTGGGGCTGGCTCCAAGCCCTGAGGGCTTTCTGTCGAGAAGGTCTAGTTCCTTCCACCTAACATGAGGCATTCTACCTGGGCCTCAGTTTCCCATCCGGGCGGGAGAGTGGTCCTGATGGGGAACAGGAGGCTATGAGGTGGTGAGGGATGCGGGGGTGCTGGCCTGAGCAGGGCCAGGAGAGGCTCTCAGCCATGCTTGGGGTCCCTCCTTCCTGGGGATGGCCCCTGGGTCCTCCTATGTGGCACCAGGGGCCATGCAGGGTCCGTCCCACGAGCCTGATGGGCCCCTTCTCCCCATTAGCCTGAGAGGGACTTCTTTGGACGTGTGGTCATCAAGAGTGCGGCAGCCCCACGGGCAGGTGTGTGTAGGGGGGTGGGGGCCTGGGGGACTGGGGCTGGGCCAAGGAGCGACCATGTGTCCCCCGCAGAGGACATGGCCCTGGAGAAGGACGCGGTGGAGCGGCGCATAGGCACAGCGGTGGGCAGGAGCGAGGTCTGGTTCCGCTTCAACGAGGGCGTCTCCAATGCCGTGCGGCGCAGCCTGTACATCAGGGACCTGCTGTAGCCCCAGGCCCGGGGGGCTGACCCCACGGGGAACCCCTGGCGTTGCTCTGTCTTCATAGAAGACGTACGAAACACAGAACCCTAGAGAAGTTTTATAAAAGCCGTGCCTTTACAGATGTGCTCTCCCACCAGTCTTGAGTAGGGGTGGGTGGGGCTCACAGGATGGCACACTTGCCCTTCTCCACCCAGGGGTTGCTCTTCATCAGCTCGGGGTTCAGGAAGGGGTCCTTGGGGATCCCGTCCTCGATCCACTTGAGGAGCCTGCAGGCGGCAGGGAGGGTGAGAGGTGGGCAGGCGGTGGCACCTGCCGGGCTGGGGTGTGGGCTTGGCTCATGCAAATGAGCATGGAGCTGGCAAATGACATGTAAATCCCGTGGCGGGGCACTCACTCGGGGATGGTCTTGGAGGACATCTCCCTCTTGAAAGCCAGCTGGTACTTGAGGCTCTCCACCTCTTTCTTCATCTGGGGCACATCCCACTCCTCCATGGCATCGGGGGCTTCGGAAGTGGCCAGCCTGCTGCTGGAGGGCAGGGGAGGAAGGGGCAGTGCCAGGGCCTACCGGGCTGCTGCCACAGCCCCTGGGGACTCTCCCCACTGGCCTGAATACCCCGGACCAAGCCAGGGAGGAAGTCCGACCAGGGAGGAAATCTGACTGCTGCCCTGGCAGGTCACCAGGGCCAGGGCCAGAGCACGGTCCCTAGAGGCCCCGCTAATGAGGCCCCACACGCCCCCTCCCCATGAGACTAGTTAGTTGCTAGGAATTTTCCACCCTTAGTGCTGTGCCTGCCTGCCCCCAGTGTACCAGGTCCAGCTCTGGGTTGGAGGAGGATGGGACCCTGCCTCAGGAGACAATAGCACTGGGCACACAGTACAGGGGGCCCTGGGACCCCCTAGCCCTCACACCCTCCCAGCTCTTGGTCGCAGATGGTAACAAAACCAGGTGGGCTGGGACCTGTGCAGCCTCCTGTGGGCCTCTGGGGCCAGGGAGATTTGGTTGAAATTTGCATCCCTGGTAGAGTGGGGGTGTGTGCTGAGGATGCTGGGGACCTGGGCTGTGGGCGGCCCCGATGCCCAGTGCCTCCCTGGGAGCTGCCCTGAAATCCCGCAGCCTGATTCCTGCATGTGAACAAGCCTGGCAAAGCCACAGGTTGAGGCTTCCCAGGACACCTGCCAGCCGGGAGCAAGTGGAAGGGGGTGCCCTGCCGCTCCCACCCAGCCCACTCCAGGGGCTCAGGAATCCTTCACTGTACCCCATCCCGGAGGTTGGAAGACAGGACTGGATTCCTCAACCTTGAGGGGGGCGGAGGGCTGGCATGGGGTTTGGGGGCACCCGGTCAGAGAGTCTCCATCCCCCCAGGGCTGCAGCTGTGCTGGGCGTGCCCAGGGTCTGTTGATGGTGGGAGCCTGGCTGGTGACACAGTGGAGACAGCTGGTGACCAGGTGGGGTCATGGGAGGGTCAGCCAGGAGCAGGGGTGACAGCCCGGGGAGTAGGGCTGGTTTCTGCAGGGGCATGCCAGCGACTGCCTCCTAGAGCCCCCAAGTTCCAGCACCCCCATCCCTGGCGGCCGCATGCGGACAGTGACGTGGGTGCGGGTACAGCTCCGGGACAGGGGCGTAGGCTGCCCTGCCCGCAACCCCCGCCGCTGCCTTCTGGCCCTACCTGTGCGCAGCCGCCGCCGGAGCCCCGTCGCGCGCCCCGCGGACACCCCCGGCCACGGCGCACGGCGCACTCGGCAGGCACTGCGGGCGGCACGCACGGCGCACGGACGCAGTTCCTCCGCCCGCAGCACTGGGGGGCTTGTTCTCCCACTTTCGGGACACACTGGACAGCTGCCCTCTGCTGCTGTGGGAGTTGGGTGAGCTGCGGGACTGACCCGGGAAGTCCTGGGCGCGGTTTCCTCACTGCGAGCGGCCTGACTTACCTTGGGGGGTGACGGTGACGACAAAGTGATGGCAAGGGCCAGGGGCCAGCGAGGTGACAGCCAGGGCCAGGTGAGGTGCAGTGAGTTGCTGGCAGGTGCCCAGCCTGCTCCAGCGGCCCAGAGCCCTGGCACCGCCCCTGCCCCCCTCCTCAGGGCTGGGCTGACCCCAGAGACCGGCCCTGCTTGGCGCACGCTGCCAGCCGCTGCTGGTCTCGCCCAGTGGGTGGGACATGCGGCCAGGGGACAGCGTGTGGCTCTGGGGTTGGCTCTCGCACGGGGGCAGAGGGGTGGTTTTTTCAGCCAGGTGGGTGGGTCCAGAGAGCCTTCAGCTGGTCAACTTGTCCCCTAGCCCAGGGGGCCCCTCTGGTCAGAGCCATCCACATCCTCCAGTGTCCCTGGACTCTTTGCTGGGATCTGGGGTCTTTGCAGCCCACTTGGTGCGAGCAGCCTGCAGTAGGAGGCTCAAGGGCAGGCCAGGAGGTGTGCCTCAGTGGGCCCAGATGTGAGCCTCTGCCTACCAGGGAGCCTGGGCTTCGGCAGGGTGGCTCCTGCTCTGGCCCCGTCTTCATTCCCAGCCCAGCTGGGGAGGTGCTGCTATTCCCCAAGCTGCGCTGAGCCGGGGGTGGCCTGAGGTGCCCCCACGCCGTGCCCACCCATGGTGGCTGTGGAGCATGCTGCCCAGGGAGCTGAGCACCAGGGACTTGGGGCATGGGGAATTCCCTTGTCGGCCACCTTGCTCTTCACAGCTCTGACTGAGATCAAAGGCCCTGCGATGAGGACGTAGTGGACACTCGCCCTGCGGTACCCCCCAGGGCAGGAGCCACCCCATTTTCTTCAGACACGTTTCCCGATGTCTCCTCCCGACCCCCCCTCCACACACACCCATGGGCTCTTGGGAAAGCTGCACCTCAGGGACTGTCAGGTGACGCACATGGCAGGCTGCAACCTGGGCAGGGGGCCCCCGGGCAGCAACGCCGGCCTCATGGGGCGCCGGGGCCCAGCTCCCCAGATTAGCCCCCACAAAGGTGCCCCCACTCCTCCCAGCCCTCGGCAGGTGCTCCTGGGACCTCCCCTGGACTGGGGCCTGTGAGCTGGTCACTCTGTCCCTCATGTTACACGGTACCTCCTGGGTCCCCCTGCCCAGCCCGGCTGGCAGCGGGGGTGCCAGGCCCCTCGCCTCACGCAACAGGCTAAATCCCTGTTGCGGTTCAGTGAAACGGGGTCACCCGCACCCCCCGGGGCCCTGGCGTGCTCCACACGCAGCTGGATCAGGAGGCACTTCTGGAACTGGGGCACATTAGGGGAGGATTATTTTTATTATGGATTTAGGGGGGTTGGAGCAGCTTAGAGCCAAGAGCGCCAGGCCTCCCCCTCAGGGCAGATGGCCACTCCTGGTGGGTGGGGCTACCCTGCCTGGGCCCCTCATCTGCACCTAACGGTTGGGCTGCAGGGTGGGTCTCCATCACAGCGGGCTGCCTGGGGCTCTCCTGTGGCTGGAGGCAACCTGCAGGCACCACTGCTCTGGGGGGAGGGGTGTTTTTCCCCAGACACCCCCAGATGCGGGTGGGAGGGGAGAGGACCCTAGGAAGACCCCCTCATTTTCTGGGGCAGCAATGTGGTTTGGATAGCCTGGGATCTGCTGGCCCTCGGGACCCGCAGTGCCACCGTGGCCGGCTGGCTGGCTGCTCTGGCCTGGAAGGGCAAACGCAGGCTCCCAATCCGGTGCTGAGGCCCCAGATTTTGGTTGCTTGCAGTTCCCTGGGCCCACAGGAGTCCATGGAGGGTGTTCGAGCTCTGTCCAGCACGGCCAGTGTCCTCAAGGAGGCAGGACACAGGGTGGGACTCGGGCTGTGGGGACCCACTGTCTGCCCCAGTCCCCAGGAGAGGAGTGGACTGATGTGGGCCCCTGGGGGTTGGTGCTGGGCAGCGGGCATGGGGTGGGGCTGAGTCTGCCCCAGGGCCACCTCTTGCCCCACTTCTGCAGTGTTTCCAATCGCTGGTCACACGCGGACCCCTGGGGGCCCTTGTGCTAACCAGGCAGCTGCAGTGATCTGCTCCTGTGTGAAGGGCCATGAGACCCCCATGCTCGGCCCGACAGGACCTGAGGACCCCTAACTCCTCACCTTCCTACGGAGGCTAGACTTGGAAACCCCAAAAGTGCATCCAGGCCCAGGGGGACCCGGGTGGGTTGCAGACATGACCTTGCCGCAGCGATCCCCGCTGGGAGGATGCTGGGGAAGGAACAACCACCTCTCCCCCAGCTGCCCGATCGGCCGCCTGGCAGACTCCCACAACGGGTCCCCAGTGACAGGCAGCTCCTTTCCGAATCAGGCCACTAATTGGGCCACTGGGTGAGAACATGCAGGGCTCCTTCTGCTGGCCTAGAAACAGCTGCCCCAGACCCCGAACCTCAGAGCCACGCCCATGGCCTGCAGGGCGGCACATGTGGCCAGGTCCCCTCATGCTTCCTTTAGGCTCAGTCCAAACATGGTGTGGGGGTGCCGTGACCCCTACTGAGCTGTGTGGGAAGCCCCTGCAGGGTCTCCCGAGGGCAAGACAGGGCCGGAACAGGTGTGTCTGAGTAGGTGAGGGAGACAGTGCCCGCTGGTCCCCTAGGAAACCGAGGGACAGAGCACTGGACTGGGCCAGGCAGAGGAGCCGGGCAGCCCACTGTCCGTCCACCCAGCAGCCCCTGAGCTCTGCGTGGCGGCTCAGGCCACCCCGTGTGGTTGCTGAGGCCCCAGATTCTGGTTGCATGCAGTTCCCTGGGCCCACAGAAGTCCATGAGGGGCCGAGCTCTGCCCAGCATGGCCAGCGTCCCCAAGGAGTCAGGGCACAGGGTGGGACTCTGGCCACCACCTCCCTCCAGCCCCAAGGCTATGACACCAGCCTGGCTGGGTCTGTGAGGCCCTTTCCCTGAGGCCTGCAGATCAGGCAGCCTGGGGCTGGGGCAGCTGGCCCCTTCCATCCCTGCAAACAAGACTGCAGAGGCCGGCACGGGGGCTGGGGGAGACGCCAAGGAACACTCGTTTCACCAAGGTAAGCAGAGCAAGCGGAAACTGGATGGCTCTTATGTGATCTTTGGAAGTTCGAGAATGATTTTCAAAAACAGTTTGCACTCTTAGGCCCACAAGTAGGAAACAGAACACATCATGGCGAGGAGGGCACAGGGGAGCAGCCCGTCCACACTTCACTTGTGCCGTGTAAAAATGACACCGTTGGTGGATCCAGGACAAACTACTCTGGCTCCCAGGGTCTCAGGGGAGCCGGACTCCCCTAACTGTCTATCCTGAACTGCTCACGGTGGCCGGCTGCTACCATCATGCTTAGAAGAACCTCGACCATCTTCTGAACACTCTGGCGTCTCCGTGCCCTCAAGAACTGTGACACAGGCGCTGGGCTTGGACCCAGAGCCCCGCCACGGCCTGAGAACTGAGGTCAGCAAGACCCCTGAGACAACGCCCCCGCCCTGCTTGCTCCCTGCGGAGACGGAGACGGAGCCAGCTGGCTAACAGGGGGCTGCTCGAGGGGAGCCCCCGCAAACAGAACCACCTGGGCCTGGCGGCAGGTGGAGCCACTTGCTCCGCCCAGAGCACCAACGGAGGGAAGGCGCAGCCTTTCCACGCCAGCCACAGAGTTGCTCAGCTGAAGGTCGCTCGGCCTTTCCACAGTTTGGGGGCAGATGGGGGAGAGCAAGTTGCGCACTCCCCTCCACGCACACGGACGCTTGCTCTGCGAGGACAAGGCCCAGCTCTGCCCAAGGATAGCAGAGGCAGACGCGTACTCCTCACTGCGCCAGTGCCAGGTAGGCCCACGGCTCCCCCAAGACGCAGGCCTGTCCCCAGAACTCACCTGCCACGAACCACGGGACACGCTGTGCACCCAGGCTGGCCTCACAGAGCCCGGAGAGTCGCTCCCTGGCCCATCGGTGCTCCTGGGCCCACCGTGCGGGGCAGCCAAGTGGCCATTCCTGGGTCAGGGCCTCACCCAGCCCCCAGCACCTGGGTCTCCCAGACGGGTTTGAGGAGCCGCCAGACTCCAGAGCTGCCCCTGGGCCGACCAGGAGCCCCTGTGCAAATGAGGCCACTTGCTGAGGTCATTCCACCACACATGGGAGGGGGACCCGCATGGCGAAGGCCTAGTGTCCCCTGCCCACTCCCAGCCCGCGTGACCATGACCTCCAGGCGGCAGCTCAGTAAGCAGCCCGGTTTCCCGCCACCATGGGGACAGAAACATGCCGATGGCCTCTGTTCCTGATTGTGGCGGCTCACACAGTGCTCCAGGGGGCCCACACCCTCCACCCCAACCAAGGGGCGGGGCCCAGCACCCCACATGACCCCCACAACAGACACACGAACCGCCAAAAGGGGGCCAGTGGGGCAGAGGCAGGGTCAGGCCACTGTGTGTGTGTTGCCCCCGGGCTGAGGCACAGCCTTGGAGTCGGGGTTGGGTCTGAGACTTGGCTGGCAGGAGCCTGGGAGCCCTGCAGGGGTCTGTGCTCATGGTCTCCCACCACCCCCCTTTTAATTGCCAGCCCCGAGGCAGCACCAGGTCCCCACAGAGAATCCACTTGCGTGGAAATGGGAGATGTCCCAGGGAAAGCCCAGATGAGTGTGGGTGCAGAGTGTGGCTGGGGGTGTAGGGAGGGCAGGCTGGGCCACCCGACACAGCCTGTCCCTAGACCAGAGGCACTACCAGGCCCGAGGTGCCCGGGCTCCAGGCGCGGACTTGGGACTGCAGCCCAGCTGCCTCCAGGTGCTCGGGCGCCAGCACGCGTAGGGCCAGGGCGGCTCTCACCACGCCCTGCTGTAGCGGCCTCAGCGCCCACAGGTCTCTGGAAGAGTGAGCAGGACAGGCCACTTCTTGCGGTTGTTGCCGCATCTGCGCCTTCCCCGATGCCCCAACCACCGTGGATGCAGCAGCCCAGGGTCCCGTGGGGGCCGTGGTGTCTGGCAGCAGCGCCAGCCAGGGCTGAGGCAGGGCCACTGCCAACGAGGTGGGTGGGCTCTGCTGTGGGAAGGCCCCTCCATCCCCGCCCCAGGCACCGGGCCTTGGAGGGGCTGCACAGGACTCAGGGAACCCTGAGGAGGGCACTGTGTCCGCACAAATGCCGCATTTGATGTTTGACGTGACCTACGAGACACAGGACATAGATGATGCAACCATCACCTGCATGCAACCACGGCCATGTCTCCGGAGGGGGGACGTAGGTCAGAGAGGCCAGCGCCTTCCTCACCCAGCAGCCTTCACACCTCCCTGCACCCACACACAAGGCAGGACAGATCGACTGTCAGACGCACGAGGAAGAAGCTGGTAGGTGCAAAGCTCAGGGCTCAACGCTCAGCCCAGTTGACTGTTGGTTCGGGGTCCTTTGGGTCAGTGGCTTTTGACAAACATCTGGAATCCTTGGCCGGCTGATGACAGGAAGCTCTGGTGACCTTATGACCCCTGTGGCTGCCTGGGGAACCCTATAGGTCTCTTTTCCTCAGCCTGGGGGACCCTGGGCCTGGCTGGGGTTTTGGGTGGGGGGGGACCAGGGACTTCCAGATCAGGCAGTGCGGAGGGGACTGCTCTGGTGGCCAGGGAGGCAGAATCTGAACTGCTCCCTCCTGAATTAAGTCTCCCTGGGGAGGGGGAGGGTCTGTCATCTGACTGGGGGAGAACAAAGGCAACCGGAATCCACGTGAGCAGCAGACGTGGCCTGTGGCTCCCTTAGAGCGTGTCCTCCGAGGTCCCACCCCTGGGCTGATGGCGCTCGCCGGGAGGTGGGGAGAGGTGGAGCCCGACCACACACACTCCCTGTCCTTGCTCAGCAGACGTGCCTGAAATCCGTGCTCTTCTTTTGGGGAATTTAGCCTCAGCATAACCAACAACTTGGGGGTGGCACAGGGTCGGCTCTGGTGACCAGCTCCTCCGGTGACGGGTGTGTGACCCTGGAGCGAAAGCCCACAAGCCGTGAGCAGAGCGGTCACTGGGACTGGAGCCACCTCAGCCCATCCCAGGCGCAGTGGCAGCGCGGGTGACACTGTCTGCGTTCTGCCCAGCGGAAGCATCGCCTCATTCCGGTCTGCCCCAAACACGAGACAGAGCAAGAAAAACCAGGGACCCAGGCCGATTATTACACATTTTCCTTTGAGGCAGGAGTTCTGAAAATCCTCCACTGGACACACGACTGAGGACCAGGGCTGATGCATGTCGTGAAGAAGACCGAGGCCAAGTGAAGATTTCTGGCATCCGCTGTGATGGTATTTTACATAACTGTGGTTATGATAAAAGCATTTCTAAATGAAAAAAATGTACTCACGATGGAAACTGTCACACGAAATGGAGAGGGTTTAATGTCTATATCCCTGAGCCGCAGTCAAGAGGTAGCTCGGTGAGGGCCTTCCAGCAGGTTCCAGGCCACCCGAGGCCCCTCGTGGGGGCACAGGCAGGCGGCGCGGGGACAGACACCCGTGTGGGGGTGTAGCTTCCTCCAGGATGGCCCCGCAAACTTGTGTCAGCGAAACAGCAGTGTCAGGGGTGGCGCACTGGCGCGGGCGCCGTGCCCCCCTTCCGTAAGAGGTCGCGACCAACCCAGACTCCTCGTCAGTGGCTGCCTCACATTTCTTCCCCTCTGGGCCCAGACTGGCTGAGGAGGAGAAAAGGACTCTTCTCCCTCTGGGGCCCCCCACCACTGATGACACACAGGTCACATCCTCCGCCCTCCAGACACCTTCGACAGCTGCCTCTCCGGCACTGGCTGTTGGAGGTCTCCGAGTTCACTTTGAAGTGCTGCCTGTCACACGGGGCCTGGGAGCCACGGTCCTGCCTCCCCCTCAGGCAATCCTTCCTCCAGGCCAGTGCTTCCCACCCACAGCACCCAGACCACCCACTTCTCTCCAGCCCCAGTTCCACCGCCCTGGGAGCTACCACGACCTCCGGCAGGTCTCTCAGATCCAACGGCCAGAGTTATCTTTCCAAAATGTCATTGTTCCCCCAGGCTACACCCTCAAAGGGCGTCTCGATGTGCCCACCATGAACACGCTCCGACCCCGGGCCCTGCCCACCCCTGCCCTGCCAGTTCCCTGCTCCCTCCGCCACAAGCCTCTGCAACTGCTGTCCCCTCTCCCCGCTATCCTCCCGCCTTTTAAGAGGTCTGGGGTCCGAGGCGGGCTCCCCCACGTGTGTACCGTATGCAGCGGCGGAGTCTGGGCGTCCCGATGGAGTCCCTCGTACCCTCGGCCATTTCTCATCCCCACCCCACAGGCGCCCCTTCCCAGTCCCCAGTGCCCTTGGCCAGAGCTTGGCTCCCGCGCCAACCTTTTCCCCAGGGGACACCCCCAGCCTCTCCCGATTAGGCCGACCCCTCCTCCCCCCGGGCCGGGCCTCAGGTGCGCCTCGGCTCCGACCACCAGGTGTGCGGCGCACAGGCCGTCGGGCCGGCGCCTGCGCTTCGCCCTGCGCCTGGGGGCTTTGGAGACGCGGACGGCAAAGGTGCTGCACAGGGCTCTGCCCCTCACGCCGACCCGCCTTACAGGTAGGGAAACTGAGGCAGGGAAGGGGAGGGGCTGGCTCCAGGCCACGTGCGGGACCGCAGCGGGGCCCTCGGGCGTCCTCCAGACCACGGAGGCCCCAGGCCGGCCTCCCCGCGCTACTTTTCCATCTCCTGAGGCGCCTCGCCCGCCTACTACTACCACTTCCGGGTCAGAGTCGGAGGGGACGGGGCGGGCAGAAGGGGCTCCTGCGCGGCGCGCGGCGCAGCCATCTTGGAGTCGGGCAGCGGCGGCCCGGGCCGCGGCCGTGTCCCGGGCGGCCATGTTGGAAGCGGGCACGGAGGGCTAAACGGGTCGCTGTGGACCTGGCGACAATCAGTCCCGGTCGCGGACACAGCGCCGCCCGCACGGGCCACGCGCGCCGCTCCCGGGTGTCTGCAGCTGCAGACTGTGAAGTGTCTCGATGACGGAAAGCCGCAGGCCCTGCGGAATCACATTACGGGGAGGGCTCCGACCCTTTTGGTCGGTTTGTCGTCCGCACCTGCCCTCACCTCCTGGAACCCCGTGGTCCCCACACCCGTGAGGTCTCGGGGGCGGGCGCCGGTGCGGAGACGAGTCCGCGGAGAGACGGGGATTCACTGGGAATGGGCGCCTGTCCCCGCTTCTCCCGGCCACGGACGGGCAGGGTGTGGGCAGCCAGGGAACGTGTCCCGCCCTGCCACCTGCGTCTCCTCCGCCCCATCAGCAGGTCCAGAGAACTGTCACGAGACACAGTGACAACAAATTTAAAGATCTTTTTAATTTTTAATTTTTTAAATTTATAGTAGAGACGGGATCTCCCTCTTGCTTAGGCTGGTCTCTCACTCCTGAGCTGAACTGATCCTCCCGCCTCGGCCTCCCAGAGTGCTAGAATTACAGGCGTGAGCCACCGCGCCCAGCCTATTTAAAGATCTTTATTGGCTTTGTTTGTGATTCTGGAATCAGGCAAGACTTTATGGACAGAGAAGGGCTGAGGAAGGTAGACGCAGAGACCCTAATGCGACTGGTCATCCCACAGTTGCTGTCCTGGCGCAGGTCAGCGCAGGGACGTCCCTACCTAGCACTGGCTGCCTGGGGTTGGCTGTTTGTTAGCTCCGAAGTTCAGACGAGCAACTTAGTTTTGCTTTGGTGACGTGGAACTTCAGCACGAGAGAATCGAGTTTGGTCTGCGGGGCCTGGAGCAGGCGCTGGGTCCACACCAGTGGCCTCCGATAGGTTTTATTTAACAGGATGGAGGGAAGGAGAGAGACCGGGGGATGTGCAGGGGGCTGTGGGGGTTGTGTGGGTAGGAAGGGGCTCCCCGTGTGTCCTGAGAAGGGCCAGGAGACGCAGTGAGATTTTACCGTTAGATTTGTCCATGGAGTGTGTCTCTGGGATGCCCAGTTCTGGACCCTCTGGGTCCCTGGACCTTTAGGGTTAGCAGAGGCTTTGACGGGTGTCCAGTGCCAGGGAGGGGTGTGGGGCAGTTTTGGAGCCAACAGGATGAGATGTCCCTTGCAGTGTCTCCCAAACAGGTCACGTTAGGATGTTCCAGGAACTGTTGAGTAAAGAAAGAAGCCAGGCTTCTACAGAGTCAGGGCTGGTTTTGTTGAGAATCTTCCTGAGGACCAGAGGCTGCGGCCTGTAGCCCTTCGGAGCGGTCCTGGCGACTGTGGCGCGGTGTTCCGGCTCCCAGTGCGCGTGCGGCCGTGTGGGCTCCGTCACATCCAGGTTCAGGTGTGAGTGCTTGTCTGGCTGCAGGTAACAGACGCACGCCAGTAACCCCGTCAGACGTTATCTTACGTGCAGGAAAAGGCAAGGTCACCTGGGTCACTTATCTTCTAAGAAATACAGTGACCCGGGGAAGCAGCAGGGCCTGGGGCAGTGGCTCTGTCCTGTTTTGTCTTCTCTACTTCCCAAAGTAAAGAAAGACCCGCAGAGGGGAAAGGCACACATTCCAGAAACTTCTCAAAGAGGAGACGCACTCCATAAGCAGATTAAAAAGCGTCCACAGTTCCACCACGGAGAGAAGCCATTGCTCGTGTGATCGGGCAGGGGCTTCTCAAGGTTGACTTGTCCTTTCTGTGCATAAAAACTTGGCTTTATAAGACGTAGAATAATGCCATGTGATTTTTCATCCAACTAAAAAGCGAACTACCAAAAAATGCCACAACGGACCTCTTCATACCATACCTATAACGTATATATGTACATATTTACTACGGCTTTCGGATTGTTGCCTTTAGGTAACTTCCCCAAAGTGAAATCCCTGGGCCTGAGGAACTTCCTGGGCTCCTGTTAAATTTCGGCATGTGACTTTCGTGGGGCCGGACACTCCCACCAGCAGTGTCCGCGAGGGAGCAGGGCTGTGGGGGGCCGTCTTGCTGCAGAGGGCGTTGTCAGGAGGCAGATGACAGAGCCAGGGAAGGGTCCCGCTCGGGCCTCCCACCCCATACTGCCTCTTTTCAAAGCAGTGGATTCTTTTCTTTCCTCCTAAAAGACTATTCTAGAAACCTAGCGGCAGAGTCCCCGCAGCAGCTGAGTCAGAGCAACTCTTTGGAAGGTCTGTCTGAGAGTGGGAGCGCTTACCGGTGAGAGTCGGCAGAGCTTCTCGTCCAGGGGACTCAGTTGAAGTTCAGATGCGTCATGAGGGGCGCCTGTGGCTCCAACACTGATGCGGCGTCATGTGACCACAGATTTCTTTTTTTGAGACAGGGTCTCACTCTGTCACCCCGGCTGGTGGGAGTGCAGCGGTGTGATCACAGCTCATGGTGGCCTCGAGCTCCTGGGCTCAAGGGATCCTCCTGCCTCAGCCTTCCGAGTAGCTGGAACTACAGGTGTGCACCGCCATGCCTGGCTAATTTTTTTCCTTGTTTTTTGTACAGATGGGGTCTTGATATGTTGCCCAGGCTGGTCTTGCATTCCTGGGCTCCAGTGATCCTCCCTGGGCCTCACAAAGTGCTGGGGTCACAGGTGTGAGTCCCTGTCTGGCCGTGACCACGGAGTTGCAGTTAAGGACTCCGCTATGAGAAACTTCCACGTCTTCCCCACGGGAGCAGCAGCCTCTGTGGTGGGCACCTGCGTGGTGTCCCCTGCGTCCGTTAAGCCTGAACCTGGGGAGGGTTGGGAGGGGCAGGGCTGACCTGACCTGGAGGACGCAGACTCGGCGCCCGGCCAGCAGCCCCTTCCATGATGGGCTCAGGAGAGCAACTGGCAGCCCGGGCCAGCGTGGGGCCCACGAGTGAAGGAACAGCTGAACAGGGTGCCACGTTGGGCAATGGGGGTGCCACGTGTCTGTAGGGGGAGCACACGGAAGCCCCCGATGGTGCCGTGGGGCAGCAGAGCGTGTACCACAGGGGGACCCAGAGGTGCGGGGTGGGGGCCAGCGGCTGCCTGGCCTTCCTGTCACTGTCTTGGCCACACTGGAGACCAGTGGCTCTCAGGGAGGTGGTCTCACACCCCAGGGGACACTAGCCAATGTCTGGAGACAATTTTGGGCGTCACCACGGAGGGTGCCACAGGTGTCTGGTCGATGGAGCCCAGGGGTGCTGCTGGCAGCCCTGCACGCAGGGGACGGCCCCCACAGAGCACGGCCAGCCCAGATGCCAGCGGTGCCCTGGGGGACGCCCCTGCCAGGGTCCCAGCGGGTGTCAGGCGCGCACTATCCCACCTAGGGTCTCTTGGCCGAATCTGCGCCGGGCGGTCCCTGCTGTCCCCACCATCACCACTGGGGGGAGCTGCAGGCCCATGTGATCTCTGCCCGGATTCCGGAAAGATCCTTGCAACATGGGGCCCGGAAAGTTGCGGGCGCCCAGCTCCCAGAATCTGGGCTCAGCGCCCCTTGCTCCTAGGACGTTGGAGCCTGGTTTACGTGGGCGGCCCCCAGTGTGACTATCAGGACTGCAGAGGGAGGATGTTTCAAAATGTTACTTTTTCACTTAAAAAGACAACAATAAATCCAAGGCACATAAACGCCACCTTTTAATGAAAAGCGGCTCTATTTCCCTGTGAAATGCTTAATGGCAGGAGGCCTTGCTCCACCTGTGCACACCTGTCTGCACTCGCCTCTACGGCCCTGGGGCCTCCGGAATATTCCACCCACACTTTCCAGAGAACGGGAAGCAAACTGGTTCTTAGTGGTATTACGGAAACAGTCGTGACTTCGCGGCCCCCCAGGAAGGTTTCTGGGACCCGCTCTGAGAGCAGCGGCGGATGCCCTCGCGCAGTCCCGCTGACACCGGTTTGCTGCTCTTTGTTTTTTTTAGACAGAGTCTCACTCTGTTGCCCAGGCTAGAGTGCCGTGGCGTCAGCCTCGCTCACAGCAACCTCGAACTCCTGGGCTCAGGCAATCCTCCTGCCTCAGCCTCTCAAGTAGCTGGGACTACAGGCATGCGCCACCATGCCTGGCTAATTTTTTTCTATATATTTTTAGTTGTCCAATTAATTTCTTTCTATTTTTAGTAGAGACGGGGGTCTCGCTCTTGCTCTTGCTCAGGCTGGTCTCAAACTCCTGAGCTCAATCGATCCGCCCGCCTCGGCCTCCCAGGGTGCTGGGATTACAGACGTGAGCCACCGTGCCTGGCCTGCTGCTCTTTCATGTTCTGGTTGAAGATGAGGAAGATGGGACAGAAGCCGTTCAACGCTGTCTCAGTCACTCTGGGAACCAATACGCCCCGTTTAGCCTTGCTGAGGTCCAGCTCCTGGGGCAGTTCCTGGGACACTGATCCCAAAGGCAGGTGAGGGGCACGCAGAGGTTCTGAG
The DNA here is from genome assembly GCA_963574885.1 of Lepilemur ruficaudatus. Classification (NCBI taxonomy): domain Eukaryota; kingdom Metazoa; phylum Chordata; class Mammalia; order Primates; family Lepilemuridae; genus Lepilemur; species Lepilemur ruficaudatus. The sequence goes on along the minus strand of CAUYRT010027416.1, from coordinate 48,084 downwards.
TGGCAGTGTCGTCCACCAGGGATGGGACTGGACCATCTGGAGGGCTGAGGTTCCCTGGGGATCTGTGGGACACAGGGCTGGTGTCGTTAGGGAGGATCTTCGTACCGTCATCTGTCCTTCTGGGGCAGCTGTGGGTTCGCAGTGCTGAGCAGACAGGGCTGCATCCTCCCGGCCCACACAGCTCCTCTGACTGCCGCGTTGCGCTGCCCGAATGGTCCCCACAGCCCTGAGCCCACGATGCCACAGTGTCAGCTGAAGTTGGCGCTTGACACGAGTTTCTCCAGTTGTGCCCACAGCCTTTCCCCCATAGTCCTCGTCCCGTGCGGTGTTTCCTCCCCTCTGGGCGGTGACAGTTCCTCAGACGCTCCTTGGTTGTGACGATCTGGGCGGTTTTGCAGGGGGCTGGGTGGGGATTTCATAGAAGTCCCTCAACTGGGGTTTGTCCTGCTGGTCGCACGGTTAGAAGGCCCCACGCCTCTCCTGAAGGCGCCTGTGCCCCCGACACGTGCAGGGCGAGGGTAAGGGGGGGCCCTCCTGCCTGGCCCCCAGGGGCAGCTGGCTCCTGAGAGGTGGAGGCAGAGGGGGAGGGGGCAGCCTTGAGCTGGGGGCCACGTGGGGTTGGGCCTGGAAGCTGAGCACAGAGCTGAGCTGAGCTGTGCAGAACCCCCACACACACCTGCTGTGCCCCCTTGCTGTGGGCAGGGAGCAGGTGCACCTGGTGGGAGCACCTCTCGGGGAGCACCTATGCAGCCCCTCCAGGCTTGGATGTCATCTCAGGGCGAGCTAATGCTCTGCTTTGGCAGGGGGGCTCTCTGTTTCTGGTGGCTGGACCCTGCTCAGGGTCCAGGTGTTCTGGCCTCTCTGCCCAGGCCTCAGCCCTGCTGGTCCCATGACCCGGCAGGCACCCCTTGCCCCGTCCCCACTGGGGCCACTCTCCGAGGAGGGCTAATGTAGAGGCGCGTTCGGGCCACCTTTCCCCAGGACCCCCTTTGCCTTTTTGGAGGGCTCCTCCGTGGTCACTGGGGGTTCCTCGTGCTGCCCCCTCCTCCCCCCTCAAGGGGCTGCTTTTATGTGGTTTACCCCTTGGGGTCCAGAGGAGGGTTTGGGGACCCCAGTTCTGCACCACCTGGCGAGACAGAGCTGCATGGCGTGGCGGCGGAGGGTGGTTTAGCTGACAGCGGTGGCTCTGTTCACAGCCCGTGGGTCTCGGAGCACCGGCTCCCGCCAAGGGCGGGAGGGGGTGGACGTGCGTGCGTAGTGGGCAGTGGGGCCCGGCAGACGCCAGGGCGGGTGGGCGGGGCTGAGCAGGAGGCGAGGAGAGGCTGGCAAGACCGGAGCCCTCTGGCCCCCGCCCCCCCCCCGCCGGACATTCCCACCTGGGCCCCGCCTGCCTGTCCCTGGTGACAAATGGTTTGAACAAAAGCCTGTTTCCTCCCCTAGAAAAAGTGCATTTGGTTTCATTCTCCCCTGCCACGTCTGAAGCTGAGTGACGAAGAGTCTCCTGGCTTTTAATGGACATTCTTAACGAGCCCCCGTGCCCGCGGTTCCGCAGACGCAGGCTGACGGGCAGTTTTACACACCCCATCTGCAGGACCCGCGGCCGGGGCAGCCCCGCACGGCCTGGGCAGGATGTGACCACGGTGTCCCTTGCTGCCTTTGGTGAGAGTGTCTCCGGACCCTCCTCCGCCGGCTTGCGGCTTCCTGCCGACTTCAGCCTGTCCGCGCCCCTCGCCCTGGCCTCCCCAGCTGGGCTTCTTCCAGCACTCAAAGCCGGAGAGAGCAGCCCTGCTCCCGGGAACCGAAGTTTCTTGGTTCGTCTTCAGGAAAGCAAACCAAAGGTGGAGCCAGCGTCTCTGGACTGCATCAGGTGTGGATGCTCCGCACAGGCCAGCCCTTCCCGTTTCAACCCCATTCGTCCTCCCTTCCTCCCCAGGGGTGGGGGAGCTTTGCTGTGCAGGACACAGGCTGCCCCATTCACTGCCCGGGGGTCAGAGCTCCCTGCGTAAGGAACAGGGAAGGAAGCAAGGCTGCCCCTGCCGCCTGGGCGCCCGCGAGCCACCTGCACCCTGGCCTCGGGGACAGGGCTTCCTCTGAAGCCAGACCCGCCACCCAGGTTCACACTCTGGTGGTGTTGCCTCCTAGCAACATGGCATTAGCCTCTCTGTGCCCTGGTCCCCTCACTTGTTAACTGCGGTCAGTGGCTCCCACCTCACAGGGTGTGAGGACTGGATGATGCATGGGGAGGCTAACGGTCAGCAGCCTCAGTGTCAGCCGGAGATGATGACCGTGATGGTGACGGTGATGGTGTGGATGACGGTGATGGTGACGGCAGAGGTGATGTGTGGGCCTCACTGTCTTAGCTGCACCTCGTCTGGGAGCTGCTGCCACCTGCCCGGCCACAGCCGGAGGCCGCCAGGCTCCATCTCACAGAGCCGCGTGACTGGGCGTGGACTACACGCGGGGCTGTGATGTTATAAGGTTCCATTTCACCTCCTTGGAGTCATTTTCCTCAAATGAGGAAAGAGACACATATAAAGGAACCTGCTAGTGGGTCCCACTTAGAAACAAGCCGTGTATACCCTCGAACGACGAGGATGACGTAGAGGGTGCGGGCTGAGTTACGGAAGGGCTCGCTCGCAGGTCCCCTCTGTGCCCCAGGGCTTGTTAAATGACAAGACCTCCGGGCCACGTGCATCTCCCATCACAGGTCCTTTGCAGAAAGTTAAGAAACTTGCGTCTGTATCTTTGGAGAGTGGGGAGGGAATTTATTCCTCGTGATGCAGGAGGAAGGAACTCTGATCAGTTACTATTCACGACAATGGATCGGACGCCCTGAGCACAGCCTGGCTGCTCTGAAAGAGGGACCGGAGAGACTGGTGGGCACGTGGGCGGAGGCACAGCCGCGCCCTCAGGAAACAATCGGGCAAATGGCTTCCGCCGAGCATGCTGTGGTCTTAGCTGTGCACAGCCTGACCTGTGGGCTACAGCCTGGCCGGGGGAGGCCCTCCCCTGCCTCGGCGCTGCCGGTTCTTCTGGAGCGAGTCCTGCTGGGTTTCCTCCCTGCCCCGTTCTCCCCTCAGCTCCCACCTCACTGTGTGTGTGAAACACCCTCCTTTGGGAGACCGAGCGGCTCTTAAATGATCTGCTGGTACCTGGTCTTCGCAGGAAAGCAGCCCTGGAGCAGCGTCTCCCGGGGGACTCGGTTCAGCACAGGGTGACGGGTCAGTCTGTCATGCAAAGGTCCCGGGGGACCATAAGATGCCACCCAAGCTCTGCCACTTTGGCTTGAGGGTTGCTTTGAGCAGAAGCAAGTGAGATCGACAGATGCAGAGAAAAGGCTTCTCAGAGCTTCTCTTGCCTGAGTGAAAGCAGAAACGTCCAGGGCATGAGGCTGCTATAAATCCCTTCCTCAGGGAGGGTCTGTTCCCAGAAGAGAGAATCTGAACAAAACCTGCCCCAAATCCCTTCCCTGAAGGAATTTTATGGCCCAGAAGGAGACGAAAGACCACTCATACCTGCCCCATCACAAACCTGCTCATCTCTCTATTGTACTCCGAAAAATCCATCTGTCTTTCCTAAAGAAACCTATTTGTTCTTCCCGTAAGAAGCCTTTTCTCCCCGCTTCCTTTCCCTGCTAATAGGTATATAAGCCTCTAATTCTAACTATTTGCTGAGCCAGCTGCTTCCCCCCACGTGCTTGCTAATAAACTTTTTTCTCCTATTAACCTGTCTTTTGTCAGTTTAATTCGCAGGCCTTGGTCACTGAACTTAAGAGGATAGAGGAAAAGCTTTTTCCTCTCCCAAACCCTCCTTCATCACAGAAGTTCCCTAACTTGGACAGAGACGTGGTGGGTGGGAGTTGGGACTGGGAACCCCCCGCCTGCACCTGCTCCTCTCGTGTGTGATGTGCTTGCGGAACTCACCAGAATGGCTGGAGAGGTCAGGATTGTGTGTGATCCCCTGGCATACAGAGGACGGCGTTTCACTGGAATGAAACACTGCCAGGCTATGAGGTGGGGGAGGGAGGCGGGGGCTGCGGGTCCTTGGCATCTGTGCTCCGGGCTCCTCAGTGTAGGGTCCCCCCAAATTCTCCTCCACCAGGAACCTCAGGATGTGGAAATATGGTTGGAAATAGGGTTGTGCGGGTGTCATGGGGTTAAGATGAGGTCGTGCTGGGGCAGGGTGGGCTTTATCCAGTGACGTGAGGAGAGGAGAGACGGACATGCAGGGGGACGGCCGTGAGGAGACAGGGCAGACTGCAGCGGAGGGTCCGCAAGCCAAGGACCGCCACGGGCTGCTGGGAGCCTTCAGGGCAGCGCAGGGACTTCCGGCCTCCAGACTGCGAGAGAAGGAACCAGTGTGTCTGGAGCCCCCAGTCTGTGCTGCTTGGCGGCAGCTGCAGGGCACTAACGCGCCCGGGCCCTCCTGGCCTCCGCCAGGTGCAGGTAGGACCTGCCCGGACTCTGTGCGGCCACCACCTGCGCGGCTCTCCCCCTGCACGGCGAGCCCCTGGGGCCAGGAGGGTGTGGAGGGGCGGGACGGAGGGTTTCTGCTGCCGCGTGAGTCCCTGGCGTCCGGACCCTCGGGGAACAGGGCTGGCTGTGGCGCCGGCTTTACCGACCTCCCGATGTCCAGAAGGATGCAGAGGAGCCCTGCCTGCCGTCGGCCGTGGACACCCGAACCCTCCGCACCAAATGTGGACGGCGTCTGGATCCCGAAACAACTCGGGCTGTTTGTCCCTAGAGACTTCGTGTCTAGCTCGCAAGTGCGGGGGCCGTGCCCATGCTTTCACGCAGATACGGAAAATGGTTTCTGGATTTTAGGTGTCTCCTTTGAAATCATGCTGGTTTTTTAGGGAGAGTGGCCTGAGAACGGAGGAGATTTAAAACGTGAAGTGCCGTGACGTGGCTCCTGTGCGCAGGAGTGCATCTGCCGGGGGTTACGTGGCCCCCGCCTGTGTGGAAACGGTCCCAATGGCCTGTTCACCGTGGGCAGATGCACAAGGGACGCTCGAGCCTGCTGTGTGGAGAGTGAACTGGGGGTGCAGCTAGCTCTGAATCGGTCAGAAGGCGTCGCTTGTGTTTGGGGTCTGCCCCTATTTTAAGGTTGGCGGTGCCATCTGGTATCACCCTGCTGTCTGGCTTGTGCAGTAACCTCTTTTCCTCTTTGCGTGACAGTGAAATTTGGTTCTTGAAATCCTTTCCAGGAGGATTTCGACAGGGTTTAGGGTGGCGGTGGACTTGCATTTTGGTGGTTTGGAAGCAGCGGCCACTACTCATTATGCTGGCTGGTGGCCAAGCTGGCCTCTGGGTCATTCCTTGTGCTCTAGGGTGATTGGGATCCCTTCTTTCCAGGAGAAAATAGAATATACCAGATGTCCCTTGGTCAAAGAAGACCCTTAAAGAATGGAACGGCCCAAGACATCATTAAAATGCTGAGGCTCCTGCCCTCGTTCCCAGGTCTGCTTTAGGCGGCTTTGACCAAAGGCGCTGCCACCTTCAAACGGCCCATCTTCCTCTGGGGTCTGGGCTGGTGCTGGAGTCCCTGTGACCATCACAGCCGGGCACCTGCACCCTGGCAGGGGACGCTGGAGCCTGGTACGTGTGGGGCCCCGGTACGTGGAAAGATCTGCAGCACGTCAAAGCCGCAGCGAGGGAGCACCATGCCACCCGCGCCCGGATCGTGATGATAGAACGGAACGGGAGGTAGCAGTGAGGGTGGGGAAGCCGGAGCCCTCGTGTGTCGCCGGCGGGAATGTAGAGGCTGCAGCTGCGCAGCAGATGGGTCTGGTGTCTCCTCAAAAAGCTAAGCGTAGAATCCCCACACGCCCCAGCCATCCTGCTTCTAGGTCTAGACCCCGCAGAATTGAAAACAGGGACTCCAACGAAAGCTGGTTGACAGATGTTCACAGCAGCGCTATTTGCAACAGCCAGGAGGTGGGAGCGGCACAGGCGTGCCCGGCCGGGGAGCGGCTGGGTCGACGGGGGCCATCCACACGGTGGAATATCACGCAGCCCTGAAAAGGAAGAACCGACACCTGCGACCATGTGGATGGGCCTCGAAATGGGATGCAAATGACAGAAGCCAGACACGAAAGCCGCGTGGTGTGAGGTTCCACTGCCGTGGACGGGACGTGTGTGTCCCCCGCCCCCATTCACACGTCGAAGGCCTGACCTGGGTGGGGGACATGGAGGTAGGGACTTTGAGAGATGATCAGGTCTTGTGGTGTCGGGAGGGATGGGCCCCACAGTGCGATCAGCGTCCAGCTGTAAGGACTGGGGCGAGGAGAAGGCCTCCTGACCTCTGCCCCGATGCCAGTGTCCCTGGACGCTGCGCCGTGTCTCCCAGAGGGCAGTGTCACCGGCCTCTTGTCTGGCCCCCAAGCCACGGTGCCGATTCCCGCTTGCTTCACAAAACCCGGTCTCTGACCGGCCAGCACCAAGCGGCCTCATCCCTGACCCTCTCCCTAGATCCCCTGCACCCCCCAAATCTGGCTGGGTGTGTCCTTCACAGGGTGAGAGTCTGTGGGAATCCCAGGGCGCGGCAGAATTCCTCCTCCCAGGCCAGCCCGGCACCGGCAGCGGTGCCATGCGCAGATGCACTGCTCTGAGACGCCGTACCAGGGACCTGCTGGCTGCCGCCCGTCCCCGTGAGCCAGGCCCTGGACTGCCCTGGACCCCAGAGCCAGGCCTTGCCACCTGCCCTGGGGAGGCTGGCCAGCGGGACGTGAGCACTCGGCCTCGTTGTCGGGACGGTTTCCTGACGGGCGGGGAGCATGGTGGTCCCAGAGCCAAGTTAAAACCCGCCGACTTCACACGTGGCCGCGCTCCCCGGCGGGCTGGGTTGGCGCGAGTTGTGCGCGGCTGCGAGGCGGCGTCCTCGGGGGATCCCCCGGGAATTCTAAACTCCAGTCGCACTCTCTAAATTTTCATTAAGAACCGTCACCCGGGGAAAGTGACAGATTGGATTTTGTTGTTGGAAAGAAGCCAGATAAAATCAGATGCTCTGTCGGCCCCACCCCCACCCTGTTCTCTCCTAAAACCCGCGCTGTTCTTCCCGGCTCCCTGCAGGTATCTGAGAATGCTTGTTCGCTTCCTTTGAGCCCCTCTGCTTTTATTTTATGTGCGATTCTGCTTTTATTCTGCTGTCTGAGGCCTGGGCCAGCCCCGGCTCTGGGAGCCGCGGGGCGTGAACTCGAGAGTGGGAGGCTCCTTCGCACGTCACAGCTGGAAGCCACGAGATGTCTCACTGCACGAAAGGAACTGATCAGACTCCTCGTCTGTCTCTCTCTCCCCCGCCCCCAAGTTCTGTGTCTTCCCGGGGTGGCCAACCTGCCCCCCATCCATTAATAGAAGGAAGAGTTGGCCCCAAATCGCCACTTTTTAGCAGAGCTGGGTCTCCACTGGCTGCTGTCGGCCGTTGCTGCGTGTGGCTGGCAAGTTGTCAACACAGATGTTGTCTCTTACCACGTCGGTGGCAGAGGGGACGGGCCGAGCCTCCCCACCCCAAACACTGGTGCTCGGGCGGTGCAGAGCCGTCGGCTGCTGGTCGTTCCAAACAGCCGAGGATGGGCCTCGTGCTGCGGGCGCCGGTTGCAGGGTGCACAGAAGGTCAAGGTCGGTTTCCATAAATCAGATTTCATGCGGTTCGTTCAGCAGAGACCTTGAGCGCTTCTCAGAGGCAGCGAGGCCTGCGACATTGATCGGTGGGGAGATCGGCAGGAGCCGGGTCGCAGCATGTTTCTGTCCTGACGTCTGGGCATGTCCCTGGAGCGGGAGGAGCCCAGACCAGGCACCGGTGGCCGTGCCTGCGTGTGGCCCGGGGCCTGGCTCTCAGCGACCGACGCCCCCAGGGATGCAGACGCCTCTCGGTCCCCCCTCCGCCCCTGTTGTGCTACCGTGCTGGTCTCGCCCGGGACGCCGTCCCCGTCCCTCCCCCGCACGCTCCCGCGTCCCGTCGCTGTCTCGGCAGCTGAAGGAAGGCGTTGATGCTATCGGAGATGATGTTGCCAGAATCCTCTGGAACGTGTAGGCCTGTGGATCCAGGACACAGGTTGAAGGCCGAGAGGTGAGGCCCTGCTGGCCCTGGGGCGGAGATCCAGGCCAGGAAGCTGGTGCGGCCACGCGGCCCTTCTGGGCCCCTGCTCCTCGGCTGGGGCCTGTGGGTGTCACTGGGCATTTCGTCTGCTTTTCATTCACTCACCCGCCCGCTGCACAGTACTTACCTGGCGGCTCCCGGCCGGCACGGCGCTGAGGGCAGCAGTAGGCAGGGACGTTGCCCGGCCTCGGGGGGTCGGTGGGGCTGGCAGAGGAGCCGCCTGGATGAGGGTGAGACCGTGGACACGGAGGGGTCACTGGGATCACGCGTTCCTGCTGTGTCTCCGAACCTCGCTGCCCGCCACGGCCCTGCCACGGCCCCACCACCTGCGGCCACCGAGCCCTGGAATGGGAACGTGAGTGCAGAATGCTCACCTGACACGAAGACAGCGCAAAACGTAAGGAAAGCAGTGGATTAGGGACTTGGCATATCGATTGCGTGGTGAAACAGCTGTGTCTTACATACGGCGGGTTAAAGGAAACATAGTAGCAATTTTACCTGCTTCATTTCGCTTTTCAAGTGTGGCTGCCGGAAACTTTAAACTGCATCTGTAGCTCACTGAATGCTCTTTGGGACAGAGCCGTGCCAGAGCCCACCTCTTGCAGCACATGCACACGTGTACACACATATGCACACGCACACACAGAGATACACATATGTACACACATGTATGTACACATGGGAACACACGGTGAGCTGGCTCAGGGGCGGATCTCACCTGCAGCCCCGTTCTGCAGACGTCACTCAACGCTGAGCTGTTTCAGGGTCTGCTATCATTCTAATAATCTGCCAGGTTTCAGCACTAGAGGGTGGGGACGTCTGACTTTTAATTTTAAAGATGCAGAAGCTGTTTCAAAATACACCAGGCCGGCCGGGCGCGGTGGCTCACACCTGTAATCCTAGCACTCTGGGAGGCCGAGGCGGGCGGATCGCTCAAGGTCAGGAGTTTGAGACCAGCCTGAGCAAGAGCAAGACCCCGTCTCTACTATAAATAGAAAGAAATTAATTGGCCAACTGAAATATATGTAAAAAATTAGCCGAGCGCGGTGGCGCATGCCTGTAGTCCCAGCTACTCGGGAGGCTGAGGCAGAAGGATCGCTTGAGCCCAGGAGTGTGAGGTTGCTGTGAGCTAGGCTGATGCCACGGCACTCTAGGCCAGACAACAAAGTGAGACTCTGTCTCAAAAAAAACAAAAAAACAAAATTCACCAGGCCAAGGAGGGGAGGGCTCTTCGGGGCAGCAGCACACGCGGGGGTGTGTGCAGGCCCGTGTGTTGGCATGTGTGCGTGTGCTCATGTGAGGTGGGCTTTGGACCCGGCCTGGCTCTGCTCCCATCGGGGAAGACTGTGGTGTGAGCCTCAAGGCAGGTGCTGGGCGAGGTTCTGTCCCACCTGCCTGCAAACCTCCCGCCCTCCCTCCTGCCCTCAGGCCGGGCCCGCACCTGCTTTCTGTGGGTCCGTTCTCAGCGCCAGAGCTGTTCCGTGTGTCGCTCTCTGCGCACGGCTCCGTGCAGGCGAGCGGTCTTCGACGCGGCTCCTCCGCACATGTTTGCAGAGCTGCCCTTTGGGTGGCCGCCCTCTGGCAGGATCCTGCTTTGGGAGGAGCGGCTGCTGCGCGCAGGCATTCTGGGGACTCACTTGTCGTCCCCACTCCGGCTGCATTCCGTGGCCCAGAGCGGCCTGGCTGGGGCCGGCGTCCACAGCCGCAGCGGCCAGACGTGTGATCTCATTTCTGGGATCCTCTGGGACCCTCTGCAGGAGTCTTCTTAGTTCATCCCCACAGCCGACCACAGCAGGTGGACGTGCCTGGATGGTCCCTGTTGTGCAAATGAGGAAACTGAGACACAAGAAAGGAAGTGGCTGGCCTCGGCTCACATAGTTGGACTGAAGCCCAGGGAATAGGCTGCACCTTGTCACAATAACACACATGCACACGTGCACACAGACATAGCCCACACACAGCACACGTGCACACACAGCCCATGCACACAGCACACGTGTACATACAGTACCTGCACATAGTACACCTGCACACGGACACTCCTCCCTGCCCTTTGTGCCGCAGGCGCTGTGACTGGGACCCAAAACTTGTCTTTGGGGAGAGCCTGGAGTCCCTCTGCCCCCTGGTGTCCCAGGAGAACGTTCCATAGGAGCCCTGTGGCCGACAGGGCCTTAGGGGGTGTACCGGGCATTAGTGGCCCTTGCAGTTGTGGGAGGGGCTGGGACCTCGGCTAGGGGGAGGGACAAACTCTCAGCCTCGTGGGGGGGCGGCTGTGTCCACCAGGGATGGACATGGCTGAGGGTCCCCCCCGGGGCTGGAGAAACCAGATGCTTTGAAAGTGCTGAGATTTACGCGCCTAGGACCTCAGGGACCTAAACCGACAGTTTGTTCACGTTCAAAAGCAGACCGCTGCCCGGGCACCGGCCTTTGTAGAGCTGGATTTCAACACCAGAGACTGTTTGATGACAGGGACCCAGGGCTCATTTTCCAGGCCAGAGGCAGAGAGCAGGACGCAGGGGCTTGCATGGGGCTGTGGGTCCTGAGTCCCGTCCCCTGGATGCACCATCCCGCCAGCCCCAGAAGAGCGAGGGGCAGCCCTGAGGGGCAGGGTGGTCTGCAGCGTGGGAGGAGCCAGGCCTGGGAGGGCTTAGGGCTCGTTCTGCCTCCGTGGGAAGGGGAGGGGTGGCTGAAACAGCTGCTGGGGGGCTGGGACCCCAGGCAGCTGCTGGGGGAAGGGCCCTGGCTGTGAGGCTGGGGCCTCACCATGGTCCCTGTCCCCTTAGGGAGGGTCCCTGGCTCTCTGGGTGGGGCCAGCGGGACCCTCTGTCATGGCTCCTGCCTGGGGTGCAGCAGAGGAGGGCGGGGTCCTGCCCTCTCCCTACCCAGGAGAGAGTCACCGCACTGGGGCTGCTCGGCCACAGACTGGGCATCCAGACAGAGAGCCCGAGCTCACGTCGCTGCGCCGTGGCGGCACAGGCTGGGCGGGGGGCAGTGGTGGGTCACAGTGGATGCTCCGCACCTGTGCTTCCATCGCCCGGGCGGAGCCGTCCTTGAGGCACCTGGGTGAGAGGGGATAACATGGCCGAACCCGCGTGGCTGGGTCACCCTGAGCTGCCCTCCCGGCCTAACGCGTCCACTGAGACCCACTGTGTTTGGGGTGGGAGGGGGCTGGGAAAACTAGTGGAGAAATCAAAGTTTAAGACGAGAAAGGGCGTGGATGGCTTCGTGGAACCAGACGCAGCGAGCCGCAGGGAGGTCGCCGTCCCGTAAGCCGCCTGTGGGACCAGGGCCCCGTCCGCTCGATCTCGGCGGGAGGCTTCTCAGCATGACCCGGGCCTGGGGACTTCCTGCCCAGCCTTGAAGCTTTGTGGAGGGGAAGTTCCCACAACATTAACCATTTTCAAGTTCGTAGCTCAGTGGCACTTGGGAGGTTCACGGTGTCCTGCAGCCGCCACCTCCGTCTTGGTCCGGAGCATCCCGTTAGCAGACATCCCCGGCCCTGGGACCCCGTTCTGCCTCCTGTCTCCACGGACTTGCCCGTTCTGGACATTTCGCGTAGATGGAGTCGAGTGACATGTGGCCTCCGTGTCTGGCGTCTGTCATGTGGCACGTCTGCAGGGTTCACCCACGCTGCGGCAAACGTCAGGGCCTTGTTCCTTTCTGTGGCGGAATAACAAACGTTCCAGCGTACGGACAGACCACGGTTGTGTATCCATTCACCTGTGGATGGACACGGCTGTTTCCACCTGTTGGCTGCTGGGAACGTCTGTGCACAGCTGTTTGTGTGGACGTGGGTTTTCACTTTGCCCGGCACGTGCCTGGGAGTGGCGTGGCTGGATCCTGTGGCAGCTGGACGTTGAGCTGCTTGAGGGCTGTGTTCGGGTGTGTGCCGGCCGGTCCCTTCTGTGAAGTGCGGGGATCTGCCTGCTCCTCGAGGTCGAAGGCAGAGGCTGCCTGAACGGGTGGGCGTGTGTCTCAGGTGGGGACTCCTCCCGCCATGAATCACTCCACCGACGGCTCAGGGAGTTGCGCACCCACCACGACCCCAGGAAAAGGGCTGGAGGCCAATAGCACATTTGCGCGTGCTGTCCACCTGCGGATTAAGGAACAATCACGGGTCTTTGCGTTCCACGCGCCAGCGTGGTGTTCGTCAGAGGAGACGGTGTCGAGCCACTGCCTCTTTTCGAATACAAGTGAGGTTCTGGGCCAGGAGGAGGCTGGAGCTTTGCAGGTAGCCGTGGGGAAGTCGGCACCGGACGTAAATTACGCCCAGAACTCACTTGCCAGCTCGTGGCCGGGCCATGCGAGGTCCCAGCCTGTCTGTCCTGGGCCACCTGAATAACCAACTCACCGGGCTTTAGAAAGGGCCCCCAGCGATGACCACAAACAGCTTCCACGGTGCAGTCACGTGGGGCAGCATGGCTGGCACTGGCCTGGTTCTGGGGCTCCTGACCAGGGACGTCTGGGACCGAAGAAATGCAGGCAGGGGGAGCCCCCCGTGCTCCCAAAGGGAATTTTCTTTCAAACATGACATGGCAAGTGAAGTGAAGTCAGGGCACCTATTTGGGTCGTTTGATGCTGAAGTGGAGAACCCGAGTGAACCAGTGTTGGTGGCTGCTGTGACCTCACACCATGGACAGCAGAACTCACCCCCACGGCTCTGGAATCCAGGGGTGACGGACAGGGCCCCTCCTCCCGCAGGCCCCAGGGAGGGTCCCCAGACCCCTCCCGCTCGGTGGCTCCTTCTGTCCCTGGCATGTGGCCACCTGGCTCCAGACTCTGCCTTGGTCCTCCCAGCTCTGTTCCAAGGACCCCGTCTTTCTTCCTTGCAAACGTCTATTAGCCACGGGCCGCGCAGACAGCGCTGACGGTGTTGACAAGGAGCGAAAGGAAGCTCTGTGGTCAGAATCTGTCTCCAACTTGCGACTCTCAGATTTCAGGTTGGAAAGACTCTGGTCTGTGGGGATGAGTCGGCCTTCGCGTGTGACAGGGTCGCTTCTGACGCCCCTTGGCAGGATGGGTTCTAAATCAGAGTGGATTGAGTGCTCGGCGTGAGAAGGGCGGCCCTGCTTTGTGAAAATCTGACACTGACATTCCCAGAGAAGCAGATGAGTGGGAGTGATTCCGCCTTACGAGACTTTAAAGTGACCTGGAGAGCCCATCGGTGCTCGTTTGCGGATCGTTAACTGCTTAGGTGCAGAGCAAACTTTCCGGGAGTCACGGGCAATGCAAGGCCCACACAATTCTAGCGTCAGAACATCCATTATAGGTGATGTCACACGCGTGTTGTGTCGGGTCACACGCACTGGACCCAAACGATGTCCTCCTGGTAAAAGGTCCAATTTGTTACCTGCCAGCAAAGGATCGTGACAAGGAGCCGGTTTCTCTCTGTAACAAGCTGATGTCTCCAGGAACCTGGAATAGATAATCCGGAAACCGGAGTGCAACGGACTAAACCAAACCACAGAAGGAAAGGAGAGGGGATCCGTATCTGTGGAGAAATCCTACAAAGAGGCTCTTCCTGCCTCCCTGCCCAGCTGCAAAGACGCAGCTACTCTAAGGAGAAGCCAGAGAGACTAGTGCTATGGGGCAGGCGGGGACTGTCAGCCCCGGGGCCTCTTGGCCATCAGAGAAGCACGGAGGACAACGACACCGCCTTTGCGTTAGGGCCCCTCCTGATCCAGGTGACCTCACCTTGGTTACATCTGCAAGGACCTTGTTTCCAATAAGATCACACCCCCGCGTGGGGCAGACACGGATGTGGGGGAGGCTGTTCGGCCCTCTGCACGGCGTCTTTGGTGCCTCAGCGACGTTTCGCCCCCGGCGGGAAACTCCGTACACACGTGTGTGTTGGCGTTGAGCCGGCAGGTCTGGCCACTGTCCCCCTCCCGAGACGCCACATGCTGGGACAACATGGCCTCTGTCCTGGCCTCTGCGGGAGGCTGAGGGGCCCCCCGGAGCCCTCGCTTGGCCGAAGGCGCTGCTGACTCAACATGTTTCAGACAAGCAGGAAGTGCCCGAGAGGAAGCAGGCAGGCTTTATTTTTATCTAATTCCAGCCATTCTGTGGTTTTTGGAGATGGCCTCTAAAGATTTGATTTTTATCTCAAAGAGGATGCAGAAAAGTCCATGGATCGGGGTCCAGAAAAAATACACACAGAGAAGAGAAGAGCTGAGCTGGGATCACACCAGGCAGCCGTGGGGCGGGTGAACCTGGGGTGCAGCCTCGGGCGGTGCTGCCGGCACAGCCCCTGTGCCCAGCGGAGCCTCCTTCCCCAGATTCCAGCCTGCAACACCCACCCCGGGGCCTCCGCTCCATAAAGGGCTTCAACCCCACCAGGCGGGTGAGTGGGTGATGCTGGCCCACGCTGGTGCCAGGTTTCAGGGGGCCTCCATCAGCTGTCTCCGTGGTGCGGGGCAGCCCCGCGAGGGTCACGCCGATCGGCCTGCTTAACGCCTCTGAGAACCACCTGGAAGGCAGGACTCATGAAGAGCCCACCTCGGCGCCCCCAGTGTCTGGGAGCAAGTGGGGGCTCTCCCCACAAGGGCTGCTCTTGTAGGACTGGCCTCATCCTGTCCCCGTATCTTCTCTGTAGGGACATTTGCTGTTTCTGACAATGGACCAGCGATAAGCCTCGTACTTAAAGAGCGAAAAATGGCCTCGGCAGGGGCCTCAGTGACCAGTCTCTGCCCTGGTACACGAGCAAGTCACAGGGTCTTTCCCCTGGGCCCCACCCGCTGGTTCTGGGGCCAGTCTCTGTGCAGGAGGGAGGGTGTTCACTACACCCTTAGACAAAAGTCAAAGCAAAATTAACATAGAAACGAATCTGTGTGACCAACCTGCCACCTTCCCCCGGCCCCGTGGCTCCAGTCCCAGAGCTGAGTCCAGTCCTCCTGCCCTGCTCCGGGTTCTGTGGCTCCGTCACTCTTGAGGATGCCTGCCTTGCTCCGTCCCACTGGTGGCTTTAGGATTGCACATTCCGGAAAGGAAGAGGAAGGGACAGAGCTGCTCTGTCTCCACTGCACTCTGCTCAGAGTGACCAAGAGGAGGCCAAGGGACCCGTGTGCATGAGGGTGTGGCCCGGCCTGAGCTGACCCTTGGCTCCACCACCAACTGCTGTGGGACAAAGGCACATCGCTGTGCCTCAGTTTACTCCTCTGGGTACTGGGGGTAAGAGTGCTGTGAACCTTTTTGGAATAAGAACAATTTATGTAGAGATGTAGGCCATGGCTGGTGTGCAGTAAGCACTCAGGGTTGGCGTGTTCATGCCTATGCACGCATGTGAGCATCTGCATGTGCATGTGTGTGCATGTGTGTACACGTGTTCCTTGTGTGTGCATGCATGTGCACTTGTGCCTTGCTGTGTGTGCATGTGCACCTGCAAGTGTGCCCATGTACACATATGTGTGCATGGATGTATATATATGTACATGTGCATGTATTTGTATGTATACATGTGCGCGTGCATGCATGTGTATGTGTGCCTGTGCATGGGTGAAGTATGACGGTGTGTGATGCTAATATTCATGAAGTCAGACGATGCCGTGGATGCCATTTGGCCCTTGCGGCCCTCCAGCTGCCACCCCTATCAAGACCCTTGGTTGGCACAGAGGGTCTCGGGCCATTGGAGACAGTTCCACGAGATGAGTTCTGCTCGGCTTTGCTGGGTCCAGAGGTGCTGCGTGATGGTCCTCCTGGGGGGCTGGTCCTGCAGGTCGCTGCTGGCCATTTGAATTTCCACCAACGTGGTGGGTAAAATGTGGCACTTTGTGGCTGTCCTCTTTGCCCCTCAGGTCACCCCCTCAGGTTCCCCCCCAGGCCTTCAGGTGCGCTGGACCAGGCGTGCTGATGTGGAGTTTTGCAGATGCAGCACCGCATGCGCTGGACCTGCCTGTCCTCTGGCCTGTTTCCTGTCTCTGTCCACCCTCTTTTCTCTGATCTTCCCCCTTCCTTTCAGCCACCGGCTTTGCTGCTGTCCTTTTATCTTGTTTCCTACTTGGAGGCTTCCTGCGTGTCCTCATTAGCATTTGAAAGACTCCACATTTGCATTCAACAAGCCAGAGGTGGTTTCTCCTTGGGCAGCTCAGGGAAAGCAGGATGGTGACACAGATCCAGGCAAGGGGACAGTCCCCACTCCCCAGCCTCCAGGCAGGGCCGCTGCCCCACGGACTGTAGGTTTGTCCCCCAGCCCCGAGGCGCTGGGTGGAGTCACTTTATCCACACCGGACCCATGCGCTGTGTTTGTTTTGAGGGTCTGTATTAGTCCCCCAGGGCTATCCTAACAAAGTACCACAAAGGGGGTGTCACCTCCTAGGCCTGGGAGCCAGAAGTCTGAAATCCAGGTGTCCAGAGGCCTTGCTGTCCCTGACCTGCGGGGGAGGAACCCTCCTGCTCATCTTAACTGATAATTACGTCTGCAATGACCCTATTTCGAAATAAGGTCAAATCTGGGGTGTGGGGGACAGGACTTCATATATCTTTGGAGGGACACAGTTCAGCCCGCGACAAGGTCCAGCTGTACCATCTCATATTTTAGGAATCTGCACAAAAAGTGAGTCATTTCCCACCCAGGGCTCCCAGCCCTGGCCCCAGCTCTGGCCACCATCGCCACACCCTGCTCTGTGTCCTAGAGCAGCTCTGTCTGTGCACGAGGGTGCCCAGCCCCTCACACGGTGTCTGCTCTCTCCATGAGCGTGCTGCTGTGGTTCGAATGTGCCCCCCAACCCAGGAGCTGCCGATGCAATGGTGTTAAGAGGGGGCTAGAAGTGTCTAAGCTCTTGGAGAGTGGGACTAACGTCCTGGGGAAAGAGGCGTCACACCTGCCCTTCTGCCCCGTGAGCGCACAGCTGGGTAGACGTAGCACAAAGGCACCGTCTCGGAGGCAGAGAGCAGCCCTCACCAGACCCAAACCTGCCGGTGCCTTGGTCTGAGACCCCCTGAGCCCCCAGAACTGTGAGAAAACCAACTTCTTTATAAATTAGCCAGTCTCGGGCATTCTGTTACAGCAGCGCAGACTGACTAAGACATCTGTTGTACTTGCTTCTGCAACAGTGTATGTTGGGGGTTGCCGAACATCCGCGCTTGACCTGCCCAGCTCTTAACGGAGCACCGTGAGGAGCCGCCACGTCCAGGAGCCGCCACGCGGCCACGGTCGGTATTTGGAAGGTGATAGCGCAGGCTGGGCGCGAGCAGCAGGTTTCTCTGGATAAGCCGAGCGCAGGGTTCTTGGGAGAGAATGGCTGGGTCCATGCCTGTGGGCATTTGTCATTAAATTCTTTGCCCTTTTTATTTTGACGTAATCTCAGACTTAGGGAAAAATTACAAAAATGGTATAACGAATGCCCATATTCCTTTGTCCAGATCACCCAAATGTTAATATTTCATCATAGTCACTTTATCCTTCCCAGAGAGGCTGCCACAGACCAGGCGCTGTTGATGTAGCCACGTTTCCTAAAAAGGGGGGTGGGGGGCTCCCTTGAGGCCTGCGTCAACATCGATACAATGTGTCAGATCATTCTTCCGTTGTATCATTCTCCCACACCATGGGGGGTTAGCATCGATACAATGTATCAAATAATGCTCCCAACCGAGTTAATATCGATACAATGTATCATATCATCTGCCTACCATTGTATTGTCCCACACCATGTGGGGTTAGCATCGATACAATGTATGGTATCATTCTCCCACCCAAGTTAACATTGATACAATGTATTATCTAATCTTCACTTTATATTCAAAATTCTTTCATTGCCTCAATAATTACTTCTGCATATTTCTTGTGAGGTTTCCTCCTAAATATTTTATCCTCTTTTTTTCGGTTGTTGGTGGGAGTGTCCCCACCGTTCCATCCCCAGACGGGTTATTCTGCCTGCAAGTCGAGCCTGTTGACTTCTGTGGGCTAATTTTATATTATTCCTTACTGAACTCACTGATTGTTTGAGTTAGTCTTTTCCCCATTGATACTCTAGGGCTGAGCTGCCCGGTATTGTAGTCACATGTGGCTATTTGAATTTTCATGTAAATGAAATAAAATTAAAGAGGCAGTTTTACTTCTTTTTCCAGTTCCTATGGTCCTAGCTGATTTCCCTTGTCTGATTGCACTGGCTGGTACCTCTGTGCAGCGTGGGGCAGTCCTGGGGGTGCAGGACTCTTTGACTTGTTCCTGCTCTTAAGGGAGATAATACTAGCGTTTTCTTATTCAGCGAGATGTGGGTTTATGAAAAGCTGCATATATATGTATATATTCCTATTTTCATTATTGTTTATATTTTTATCAGTAATAGGCATAAACTTTGTCATAGGCCTTTTCTGCATCTATAGAGATAATCATATGATTTTTCTCCTTAGATGTATCAATACAGAGAATCTGACTGATGGGTTTCCCAATACGAACCAACCTGGGGTGCTTGGAATAAATCCCACTTGGTCACGGTGTATTATTTACGTGGTGTCGTGTTCTTCTTGTCAATATTTCGCTTGGTACTTTTGCGTCCGGATTCACGTGATAGTGTCCTGTAGATTTCTTCTTTTTTACACTGATTTTCTGACAGGTGAATGTCCGTGTTATCCTGTGTTATAAAAAGACTTTGAAACGTTCCCTCACGTTCCATGTTGTGGGATGATCTGTGAAGCTCTGAGACGGTGTCGTCCTTGAAGTTTTGGGAGAAAATTTATCTGTGAAACCATCTGGGCCTGTTTTGTTTTTTGTTTCTTTGGTGGGCTAGTTCCTTGATAGCTTTATTTGTTCTATGGAGAAGTGATCTGTTTAAGTTTTCTCTCTGTTGCAGGGTCAGTTTGGTCCACTGTATTTCCCTAGAAGATTGTTTCATGTAGGTTTTCAAATGTGTTCATAGAAGCTGCTGCAAAGTAGGCGCTCAGGATTTAAAAAACGTCTTTTGTTTCCATAATTTTTCTCTTATTATTTCTTATTTACATATTTGATTTTCTCCTCTTTTCTCAACTAATAGATTATCTATTTTTTAATTAAAAACCAGAATTTTAGTTTATTGTTATAATTAGGCCTATACTATTTTTCTGTTCTTTACCAAATTAATGTCTGTTCTTATCTTTATTATTTCCTTTTTTATGCTTTCTATTCACTTCTTTCTTTCTTTCTTTCTTTCTTTCTTTCGTTCTTTCTTTCTTTCTTTCTTTCTTTCCTTTTCTTTTCTTTTCTTTTCTTTTCTTCTTTTTTGAGACAGAGTCTCACTGTGTTGCCTGGACTAGAGTGCCGTGGTGTCAGCCTAACTCACAGCAACCTCAAACTCCTGGGCTCAGGCGATCCTCCTGCCTCAGCCTCCCGAGTAGCTGGGACTACAGACATGCACCACCATGCCCGGCTAATTTTTTCTATATATTTTTAGTTGGCCAATTGATTTCTTTCTATTTTTAGTAGAGACGGGGTCTCGCTTTTGCTCAGGCTGGCTTTGAACTCCTGACCTTGAGCGATCCACCCGCCTTGGCCTCCCAGAGTGCTAGGATTACAGGCATGAGTCACCGTGTCCGGCCTCACTTACTTATTTCTTTTTCCAAGCTTTTTCAGATGAGAATTTGTGTTTTTTTGGTGATAAAGTCTCACCCTGTCCCCCAGGCTGGAGTACTGTGGTCTCGTCACAGCTCACTACAGCCTCCAACTCCTGGGCTCCAGCAATCCTGCTTCACCCTCCCGAGTAGCTGGGACAACAGGTGCCTGCTGATTTTTCTATTTTTCGTAGAGACGGGGTCTTGCTCTTGCTCAGGCTGGTCTCGAACTCCTGAGCTCAAGTGATCCTCCTGCCTCGGTCTCCCAGAGTGCTAGGATTACAGGCGTGAGCCATCGTGCCCAGCCTGTTTTTGTTTTCTTTTTAAATAAAAGCACTTAATACTATGAATTTTCCTGTGGTCAGTGCTCTAAATGTATTTTATAGAATCTGATAAGTATTGTTCTTATCATTTTTCGGAAATTCTCTAATTTTAGTTACATTTCCTCCATCCATCCAAGAGTTCTTTAATAGTTTTGTCAGCAGAAAAGAAGCTAAACTCTGTAAAATAGTTTAAAAAGGTTTATTCTGAGCCAAATTTGAGGACCATGGCCCAGAGCCACGCCCAAGAAGCCTTGAGCAAGAGGACTTGCTGAGGCTGGGTCACAGTTTGGTTTCATACATTTCAGGGAGACGGGAATTACGCGTAAAGTCGTGAGTCAATACATGGAAGGCGGACATTGGTTTGGCTTGAGAAGGCGGGACGTCTCGAAGCAGAGGCTTACAGGTTAGAGGTGGGCATAAAAACTCTTTGATTTGTAATTGGTTAAAGAAATGAAGCTTCTTTGTTAAAGGAAGGGCTGGGACTGTTTCAAGATAAGGAAGTCTGTTAACCAGAGACAAACCAGAGGCCCGGACTCCAGCGACTTGTGCAAACTGAGACCTGCAGGTCTGTCCTGCGCAGAACCTGTCAGTGAGTTGTTATTAATAGCGAGGGACGGGCTGCAGGAAGGGAGGGGCGTGGCGAGGCCTGTCCGACCTCCCTCCTCACGGCCAACGCCTCGGTTTTAAGGGATCGCATGGCCAGGAGGGGCCAGTCAGTCAGCTGGGGGGGGGCGCTGAGCTCAAGATTTTAGTTCACAGTTTAAAAAAAGTCCGTGTGGAGGCTCCTTTGCTTTGACATTGTTAATACTTTGTCATTTCATTGCGGATGATTAGAGCTTCTGGAACATTTTTACTCTGTGAAACTCGCTGATGTTTTCTCCATGACTGTGTTAGATTCTGTTGCTGCCTAAACTTTGAAACCGCTGCATGTCATCCCATGTGTGTGGTCCCACGTGTGCCATGTCACGGCGGCTCTGCGCGCCCCCTGCTCAGGGTCTCAGGGCCGCGTGGACGCCGCCTTCCCCTGGGGCTCGGCCGAGTCCAGTTCCCGCTGCTGCTGGATGTGGCCTGAGCCACCTGCAGACCTGGGGCTGGGGGCTCCTCGGGCTGCTGCGTCTTGCCGGGCACCCCGAGCCGCCCGACCTGCTGACCACTCCCCAGGCGTGGCCGCCCTCGGGCCCATGGAGACGGCCGCGCCGCTGACAGGGCTTCCGGCTTTGCACTTCCTCCGGCGACGCCTCGTCTGGCTTTCCGGTGCCACGGGCCTGTGTCCTCCGACTTTTTGGTCTTTTTTGCGTGTAGAGCCCCAAGCTTCCCTCCTACTCCGACTCTCCGACGGGAGCTGCTGCCGTAGCTCCTCCCTGGAAGCGAGGCCTCTGTTGCGCACCTCGGCCTCACCTGCGTCCTCCCGTGGCTCCCTGCGTCTTCCTGCCATGGCCGCAGCTTCCCGGTCTGGAGGAGGCGTCACCGGTTCCCTCCTCTGTCCTCTGCGGCTCTGTCGCCACCCTGAGGCCCCGTGGACCGTGAGGGTAGGTGGCTGGACCTGGGCTGTTTCCCTCCCTTTATCTTTTGTCTCTCTCCTTCCCCTCCCTGCTGGCTCACCTGTAACTTCAGGTGAGGCCCCTTCTGTCTTCTGGCTTGCTGAGGGTGTGCTGCGGATGGTTTTGCTGTCCTTGTACGTCCTCTCCCAACTCTCTCAGCTCTGGGGAGAGTTGGGGGACGCTTTGGGTGTCTAGGCTGGCCAGGCCCCAGGGCTCGCACTTCTGTGGACTCTGTTGCCAGGTGAGAGCACCTGGCCCTACAGGTGCTGTCTCCCCGGCACCTCTGCCCTTGGCGCTGTCGTGGGTGGAAAATGGCACTCGGGCTCCAATCTGGCTTGTCCTGTGTGCGGCTGACGGCGGGCGCCTGCCTTCCCTGTCTGCGGCCCCAGGCTCCACTTGTGTCCCCTGGCACCTTCCCCTCTCCGCTGACACCGTAGCTCCGGGATGCTTCACAAAGCCGCACTTTGCCAGCCCCACAGAGGGAATGAGGGACACGTTTTCACAGATGCACTTTCTGTCTCGTGTCTGAGACGTTCAACTCTAAGTAAATCGAAATAGACGTAATTGTGGAAAACGCCGCACTCAGCAGTGGGGAGGGTGGCGTCTTTGGGTGGCTTTTCTATGTTTCGGGTAATTCTAGGCTGCCTGGAGGGAGGGGTGTGTGAGCAGGGACAGAGCCCCGGCCCCGGGTCCTCATGGCGGCTCGGTGGGCTCAGACCTGCGGGCTGGTCCTCAAGACTCCAATGCCATCTGTCCTTGTCCTGCTCAGCATTGAGGACCCTCTGTCCCCTCCTTCTGGGGCTGTGAGGGCTCCTCACGGCCTCCAGGATGGTTGCCGACATTCCGTGTTTTCCCTGCCAGGGCCCGGCTGGAGCTGCCGTCTGCTGCCCACCGGGGTTTGGGTTTGGGTTTGGGTTTGGGGTGCGGTTCCCGCCCGCGTGGCCTGCGGGGAAGCCATTCTGTGGGAGCCACATCTTCAGTGGCTGCAGAGAGGCGCGAACGCCCCATGGGGGGCCTTGGTCTGTGAAGACTCAAAGTCTAGTGTTTTCCCCCAAACATTTTATCATGAAACATCTGAGAGTGACAGAATCCAGACCTGTGTGGTGACGCTCATGTTCTCACCCCGGGCGGGACGGTGGCAGCTGTTGAATTCGTTGTTTTCAGTTGTCCGTGGTCCGTCCAGCCCCCTTCTGCCCTGGAATCCCCAGCCCCTCCCCAGATGCCTGGGCTGAGACCCCACGACTCTGCTGCCCTGGGAGGGGCCATGTCGGATCCCATGAGTAGAGGTGGGTTTTCCTGCCACAGGAGGACATTTCTGTGGGGGGCGGGTGCAGTTGAGTCCATGGGGGGTGGGGCAGGTGTGGGCGGGGCAGCCACCTGGGCCCGGCACCCGCAAGTCCCGGAGGAGCCTTGGCCAGGTCCTAGCCCCTTCCCCATTCCTGGCTTCCTGCCCAGGCCTGGCCACCCCCCAAGTTGCCTGGATGGCCAACTCTGCCTTGAGGGTCTCAAGGGTCCACCTTTATTGTTTAATTTTATTTATTTATTTATTGATTGATTTTTGAGACAGAATCTCACTCTATTGTCCGGGCTAGAGTGCTGTGGCGTCAGCCTAGCTCACAGCAACCTCAAACTCCTGGGCTCAAGCGATCCTCCTGCCTCAGCATCCTGAGTAGCTGGGACTACAGGCATGCGCCACCAGGCCAGGCTGATTTTTCTATTTTCAGTAGAGATGGGGTCTTGCTCTTGCTCAGGCTGGTGTTGAACTCCTGAGCTCAAGTGACCCTCCTGTCTTGGCCTCCCAGGGTGCTGGGATTACAGGTGTGAGCCGCTGCGCTCGGCCAAGGGTCCACCTTTAATCATGTTGAGGGGACAGGGTCAGGCTCCCATGGTTTGGTGGCATTTAGCCCATTCACAAGCTTGCGCAGCCCTCACCTCTAGCAAAATATTTCATCATCCAAAGAACCTGCCCCGTCAGCTTCACTGGTTTCCTGCCCCAGCCCGACACTTGCTTTCCGTCTAGATTTGCTGGTTCTGGACGTTTCGTAGAAATGGACACATGTGGCAGGTGGTGTTTCGCGGTTACTTTCTCTGAGGACCACGTCCTCGAGGTTCGTCTTGTTGCAGAGTGTGTCTCAATTTCCTTCCCTTTGAGGCTGATGAACATTCCTCTGTGTGGACAGGCCACCTGTGCCTACCCAGCACCTGTGGATGGGCACGTGGCCTTTCGCACGGCCGTGACGTTGTGAATGGCGCTGGCGTGAGCGTGGGGGGCAAGCCTCTGCCCTGTTTACGTTTCTCGTGGGCACGGGCCTGGGTGGAATTTCCGGGTTGAGTGGCGACCGTGCGTTTAACGTTGGGGTTTTGCTGTGAGGAGCGCGCAGGCCCCGCGCTGACGGGACCGGCTGAGCCGGCCGTGGGCCAGGGGCTGGCGTGGCGGCAACGGCTGTCACTGTGGCCTCTGCCCCAGCGGGTGCCGTCCACGGTGTCTCTGCCGAGGGTGTCTCACTGCAGCAGAGTCACCTTTGTGGGCCAACAGCCCCTGGGCCACCTGGCGGGTCACCAGCTGACCTGCCCCCAGCCCCACCTGGTCCGCCCTGCACCCGGGGCCATCCCAGGAACAGCTGCGGGAGGGACGTTATCTCCGCAGTTGTCCCCGAGGCTGTCCCTGGTGGGGCGCAGACCCAGCTGTGGTGGCGCTTGTGGAAGATTCGTGGCAGTCAAGAGGGAGCTCAGCAGTGCCCATCACGCCCGTGTGCCAGGTGCCGGCGCCTCCATAAGCCGCCCTTTGTGCTCGGGCCCCGTGGCTCCAAGCTGGCATCTCCCGCCACCGTCACAGAGCAGCGGCTGCAGTCCCCGCCACCTGGCACGGTCACAGCGGTACGAGCTCTGCATGTAGATGGCCGGGACCCCCTGCGAGTGCGTTTGTTGACGGGGGACTATGGGAGGTGTCGGGGGTGCTCAGAGCACGGAGGGTGCCGGAATCAGCAGCTGATCACTCTCTGCTCCTCGATCGCAGCAGCCGCGACAACCCGGCGGGGCCGTGCGAGGCCGAGAGGGGCAGGGCCACCGAGGCCAGCGGCGGGGTGGGGGAGGGGAGGGGGTCCCCACTCGCAGGGGCCCCTTTCGCCTGCACCAGCTGCCCCTTGGTCCTTGGGCCCCAGCCTGCATTTCGGGTCGGGGAGAGCAGGGCCTTGGCCCCAGGAGGCTGCAGACAACGGCGCCTGCTCTCTGCCGGACACGGTTCTGCCCCGGGGAGGGCGTGGTCGGGTGGGGGCAGCCCAGGAGCTGCATTGAGGGGTCGCAGGGCGGTGCTGGTGGCCCCTTCCCACCCCCTCTCCCAGCCCTCCCATGGGCAAAGCGGCCGCCCGGGGGTCGTCTCAGCTGGAGCCGTGCTGGGCGCAGACCCCGCAGCTGTGTGACGTGCAGGTCTCAGACGGGGACTGGAGGGAACAGGGAGCAATGGCACGGCTGGTGCTGGGGCTGCGGTGCTGGCAAATTTGCCCATTTGTTGTGCGTGTCATGCGCGCGCCTGTGTGCTTTTTGTTGGTCATTTTGAAGCAAGTAGCAGGTACCGGGACTCTATAAACACGTCAGCTTCTCCCAAAGTGCGGACGAGCCAATTAGAAAACAAGTCAGGTGGACAAGAATGTAAATTCCAGAAACTGCAATCGGGACTGATTCCCGCCATGGTGACGACAGCAGAGGTCCTGGTGCCCTCGGCTGGGGAGGTCGGGGACAGAGTCCTCGGGGAGGGTCCCGTGACGGTCAGAGCAGGGGGTGCGGCGGGAAGGCCCCGGAGTGCGGCCCATCCGGGCAGCCGCAGGGGGCAGGGTCGAGGGGAGGGTGCGTGAGACACTGAGAAGGCGTTTGGGAGAAATCAGCGCCTTTGGTGACGAAGTTACTGAGGAACTGGGAGTAGAGCTCACTTGGTAACAGACGCTTCTTTATGACAAACCTGCACCGGCGTCACACGCAGGGGTGAGATCTGGGTCTTCTCTGTGGAGACCGGGGACCAGACGGGACGTCTGTCCTCACCTCTGCTGCGCGACATCGCGCTGAGCTCTGTCCGGGACCGTTAGGAAAAGGGAATGAGAGACACTCGAGAGAGAAGAGGAACTTTCCTCCGTCTGTAGATGATGTGATTTGCGGACAGACGATCCTAAGGGACCCACAGGAAGGTGTTGCTAATGACCGAGCTCTGCGGGGTGGTGGATGCGAGATCGGCAGATGGAGGTCGACCATTCCTCTGTCCGCCAGCAGCCGATCACCCAAGACCGAAGTTCAGAAAGGCCCATTGATAATCACATCAAAGAGGAAAAAATACTTAGGATTAAATTTAACAAAAGAAATGCAGGACTGACACCCTGAACCTCCAGACACCACTGAAGGGAAATTAAACTCAAAGACATCCCATGTTCATGGATGAGACGTCTCACGGCTGCGATGGCGGAACTCCAGGCGTCCCCGTCAAAATCCCGGCTGATTTGTGCGTGTGCGCTGCAGAAATTGACAAGCTGACCCTGAAATTCGTATCCAAGTGCAGGCACCCGGATAGCAAAAATGATCTTGAAAAAGAACAAAGTTGGGGAACTCAGACTCCCCAAATCTGTGAGTTATGCTGAGCAATGGCGGCTTGTGCAGATGGTGCGCCCGCCGGGCCGTCCCGGGAATGTCTGGTGTTCCGACATGATGACTCCTCCCATGCGTCCACCTCGCTGCTCACCGGACTTTCCTGTGGGCTGGTTGGGTGAGGAGGCTCTGCCCGGCTCTGTGCTTCCTGCTGTGTCCGGCCTTTGGTGCCGCAGTGGGCTCGTTCCCTGCCATGGGCCACGCCGCTGGCCGTGCGGTTTCAGATTCCCACTGCTGATCACCCAACGCTTCGGCCCCCCGGTGGTCTTTGCCCAAACCCCTGGGGGCTGTCGGGGGTCTCTTCTGGAACTTCTGTGGCTTCACTGCACCCCCAGGTCTCAGACAGACAGGGCCAGAGTCAGCGCGGCTCCGAGGGGAGGTGCGGAGGCAGAGGGTGCTCTCCGGTGTGGCCAGCCCTGCGTCCCCACGGTGCGGTCACCAGGGCTGACCAGAGCCCTCACGGGGAGGCCAGTGGCACTGATGGGTCTGCCCCGGGGTGCCTCATGGCTGAGTGGCTTTGCAAGGACTGGTTAAGGCCTCACTTTTCTCGAGGACTGAAATGACCACAAAATACGGGGACAGTGGGGCGAGGTGGCCTGGCCCAGGCCTTTTAGCCGTAAATCAGCGAGTCCGCTGGGCGCGCAGTCAGCTCCAGCCTCTCTCACTGGTGGGTCTGACAAATTGTCTGACGTGGTGACGTCCTCTGTCCAAGCCTTGGTGCTGGGAGGGTCCAGGCCGGGCGGGCCTTGCTGGCCGTGGCAGCCCCTTCACACCCCCCGCTTCTGAGGTGGCCCCTGCGGGTGAGGGTGTCTGTAGGCGCCACCGGCGTGAGATCCTCTGGGACAGGCTGGGACCGCCGTGGCTCCTCCCACCCAGCACGGTGGCACCTGCCTCTTCCCTCGTCTGCCCTTCCTGGCTGCAGAGGCCTCAGTTTCCAGCCTGACCGCAGCCCGGCCAGACAGTCCCCCGCACCTGCGCCCAGACGGGAGCCACTTCCAGCCCGTGGGTGCCACCGTGCGCCCGAGGCCCTTGGGGGCAACCACAGCTGGGGGAGGTCATGGGGTGACCTTGTGAATGCAGATGAAGGAGGTCGGGCGAGCGGGGAAAGTTCAATGGTCAGAGACACCCTTTCCCTCCGAGCAGCATGAGGACACCTGGTGGTCGGGGACTATGTCACGGGGCCACGTGTGAACAGGCCAAGGTCTGTGTGGGGTGTCCATGAGCGCAGGGGGGCACGGCAGGCGCGTGTAGCGGGGTCTGCCCGAGCGGCACCTCTGGGCCTGCAGGCTGAGTGGCGGGTCCTGAACCGGCCCACGCACCCTGGTAGGAGGAGGGGAAGGCAGAGGAAGGCTGTGGAAGGAAGCAGACGGTCAGACAGACACGGCCGCGTGAGGGCGGCGGAGATGGGGCGGCATGGCCACAGCCCGCACACCGAATGGCAGGAAGCAGGGAGTGCGGCCCGGCTGACACCTTGCCATCAGAGCGTCAATCTCTGCGGTTGGGGCCCCGAGTTTGGGGTGCCTTGTTATGTAGGGGCCCCAGAAGGCGAGTGCGGGGGGTGCTGAGCTGATGGTCAAGGTTTCCGTGGGCCTGCCCTGGTGGCATGTCCCCCATGGGGACACTGAGGTCCCCAGAGCAGCGGTGTGGGGCAGGATTCTGGGGGCTGCACCCATTGTGTTTGCTCTATAGAGAATCGAGGTGCACTTGTGTGCCGTGACCGCACACGCTGTCATCACCGTGGGAGCAGTTCTGACAGGCGCGGCGTCAGGAGTCCCCGGCTGTGCGGAGACAGGACGTTGCCGCCCTGAGAGCTCGTGCGCCAACCCGCCCACAGGACCCGCCGCTCCCGTGCGTGTTGAGAGTGTGGAGTTTGCCCGCTCCCGCGTGCCTGTGCGGCCGGCCCGGTTCCTACGGCCAGTTGGTGCCTTTGACCCACACGTGTGTCGTCACTGTGTTGGCCCGGCTGGTCTTGTGTGACTCTGAGAAGCAGAGGAGGGGACGTCCATGTCTTCCAGTGAAGCAGCTGTCCCCGCAGGTGTGACGGGAGCCGCGTCACCTCCTCCAGCAGGTGGGGGAAGCTCCTCCTACTCCCGACTTCCGCGCTTTCCGTGGACAGCGCTGAGTCTCTCCCACGTTCCCCCGCACCTGTGGATGCGACCCTGCGATTGTTCCCAGTTAGGCTTTAACCAATGGCCTTCCACACTCTGCCCCAGTCTTGAGTTCCTGATCACGGAGCCGTCCGTGGGCCGCCCCGCGGGGCGCGTGACCCTTCACACGTAGCTGACGCAGCCTGCGCGGCTTTGCCGGGTTCCATTTCCTGCCCGTGCTCCGACATGGTTTCCTTTCTCGCGGGGCCTCTTTCTGGCCTGGGGACGGGCGACGTGGCCCGGCGAGCCGCCCGGGAAGCATTTGCTCCTCTTCCTCGGGGAGACTGCGAGAGTCGGAGTTATTTCTTCTTTAAATGGTGAAATTCGCTGGTGAGACCGTCTGGGTCTGGGCATTTCTTCCTCATATCTTCACCTCCAAATGCGGTTGCTGTAGTAGCTACAGAGCCAGGCAGCATCTGGGACACTTTGGGTGGGTTTGGGTTGTTTCTTTTCCCGAGGACTGGGTCCGTTTGTCCTGAGTAGTCGCATCTACGTGCATGGAGAAGGGTTGCATTCAGGGCGCCCAGAGGCGGAGCCGGCCTGCCCAGGCTGTGGGGACGGCTGTGCTGTGGGGGTGAAGCTGCCTGTGTGCCACGGCCAGGATGGCGGGCGTGTCAGTCACCTGTGGCTTCTGTGACCAGTTACCCCAAACTGGTGTCTTCGAATGACAGAGGTTCATCCTCCTGCAGTGCCGGAGCCCAGAGACTGGGACGCAGGTGTGGCGGGTGCTGCGGCCCCCCTTCCTGTCTCTGCCAGGGGCCCAGGCATCCCGTGGCCGGTGGCCGCATGGCTCCAGTCTCTGCCCCGTGTCCGTGTCCCCTCTTCTGACTCTGCCCAGGACGCCCATCACTGGACTTGGGCCGTCCCAGCCCAGGACGACCTCTTTCGAGACCCCACACGCCGTCACCTCTGCAGAGACCTTTCCAAGTGAGGCGACTCTCACGGTTCTAGGGTGAGGACGTGGACGTTTCTTTCTGGGGTCCCCATTGTGACATCCAGAGAGGGGATGCTGGCCTCGTGCTGAGGGGACAGGACTGTCCTCGGCGCTGCCTGAAGGATACCTGGGCTCAGTGCCGTCCCCGCCGGCGAGCTGGGCACCCTGAGCCCGGTCCCCTGAGCATCCTGCATGCACGCCCAGGGCCGGGGAATGCCGTCAGCAGCGGGGGACGCCGCCAGCAGCGAGGGGCGCCGCCAGCAGCAAGGGGCACAGATCGGGGTTCGGGACACAAGTGTGCGCGCTTTGTTTTCTGAGCAGCAGGATCAGCGTCCTGGGCTGGTTGTGGTCACAGCTGTGCTGCCTGAGCCCGACAGGTGACGGGACAGCTGTCCCCTCCAGGGCTCCCAGGCGAGGTTTAACCCTTGCCTGGCGGGCGCCCCCCACTCCCGGGGGAGGGCAGCCAGCCTCGCCCTGTGCCCCGTGCTAGTGCCAGGATTCCTCCCTCTCCCTCGCCGCCTCCCGCCAAGACACTCAGACCCTGTTCCCAGGAGGGCACGGCCCCCAGTCCCCAGCAGGAGGACCTGCCAAGCCCCGGAGCCCTGGTGTCGGCCTCTGCTCGAGGTGGAGGAGGGGCCTTGGGGTCCGTGTGGCTCCAGCCCGAGTGCTGGGCTGAGCTGGGACAGGAGAAGGGAGAGTGCTAAGGGCCGCTGCCACCTGGAGGCCAGGCTTTGCCACTGCCCCCCAACACTCAGGATCGATCGAACCCCCAGCTGGGTCCTCCCTGCTAAGAGCCCATAACCCAGCAAATCCCCAGCACCCAGCTCTGCTCCTGCCGGTGGCCGGGGCTTGGTGGGCGTTTGTGGAATGAACAAAGGGCCCCCTCGGTGGGGCTGACGCCTGAACCCAGTGAGCCCAAGATGGGGCGAGGCAGGGGCTGGGGGACGGTGGCTGGACGATGTCCCCTGAGGGGTGGCGGACACCTGGTGTCGCCATGGAGGGTTGCAGGGAGGCAGTGCAGCCAAGGGACAGGTCAGAGTGACACTGGGTGACAAGAGCCCCCACGAGGCCACAGGTTCCCTAGAGGAGGTGTCCCTACCCCTGGGTCTGGGCCTTGGAAGAGGTGTCACCTTGAGTGGAGATCTCCTTCCCAGGTGTCCTGGGGGCTGCTGGAAGCTCTTGCTTCTACTCCTAGAAAGAAGAGGCCCCCGAGCCCCTCCCTGCGGCGGGACGTTGAGTGTTGCAGGCCCCGGGCAGGGGCTGGAGCTCGGGAAGGGCCTGAGTGGGCGTAGGCTGGGCCGCGGCTGGGGTGTCCCCCAGGCCTGGGCACCTCACGTCCGTTTCCAGAGCGTCTCGCCAGCCACATGGTGACACGCTGAGATACTGGCGGGCGGTGTCATGCACACAGCCACATACCTGTGCGTGCTGTGTGCAGGTGTGCACACGTGTGTCGTGAGTGCCCTGGCTCCCCCAGCCTCGGGGAGGGCGGCGTTGGCACCCAGTGGCCCTGTGCCCCCCACGGGAACGCCGGTTCCCCCCCCAGGGACACACCATGGAACAGCCCCTTCCCCACCGCTGCCCTGCGCCGCCTGTAGCCTTGGTGACGCTCTCCCAGGTCCCCGAAGAAACCTGAGTGTCCGCGACTGTGCAGGCCCCGCCGATGCCTGTTACCCCAAACTCCTACTCCCCTGGTCTGGGGAGGGAGGGAGGGGACTGGGGCTGCGCCTCCCGTCCCCTAGAGTCCCCTCAGCATCCCCCGTCACCAGTGCCTCGGGGTGGTGAGAGGAAGAAGGAAAAGAGAAAGAGGAAGCCTCAGCAGGTGTGGGGGGGCTGGCCCTGCTCCCCGCAGTGCGGCGGCCTCTCCGTCCCATGTGGCCAGGGCAGCGCCCTCCTCTAGGAAGGGCTCAGGGCCCCCAGTGTCTCCACCAGTGACGAGAAGGGGGTGCCCCAGGGCCCAACTCCTCGTGCACAGGGCGGGCAGGAGCCCGGGGGCACTGGACCCTGGGCTGCGGGTTCTGACCCAGGGCTCTGTGGGTTCTGTCCCTGGGCTCTGCGGGTTCTGACCCTGGGCCCAGGTTCCTTACCTTAATGACACCTGCAAAGACCCTAATTCCAAAGGTCACATTCGAGGCTCTGGGTGGACTGACGTTTGGGGACCCTGCTCAGCCCCGTTCAGCATCATCCTTCCGGGTCCAGGCTGACCCTCAGCCCCTCCCGGGTGGAGCTGACCCCCCAGTGAGGGGACGGACAGGCCCTGGTGGCACCTGCCCAGAGCGCAGTCGTGGACGTGCTGGAGGGTGGCCGGGCAGGTGGGGGGTGACGGTGGCCAAGCCCGTGGCACCCGGGGTTATTGGTGGGGCTCGTCCCCTGACCTCAGGACTGTGCCGTCTGCTGGACGGGGCCATGGCAGGGCAGGGCTGCTGCAGCTGTGTGGCTGCACAATGGACGGGCCCTGGCGGCGACACCATCGGCTCTGATCGCGCTGACGGCGCTTCAGACTTTTTCACCCAGAAGAATCGTGTGAGTGTGGAGTCGTGCGGGGAGCACAGGCCACTCGAGCCCACCCTTTAAAGGAACAAGGCGTGTTCTTCCCGTCCCCCATGTGGCCCAGACAGCTGGCCCCTTAAATATTAATCAGGCCCATTGAGATGCAAATGCAGCCTGGCGCAGAAAGCTGCAGCTGCGGGGCTGGCGCCAGCGCCCTGGCGGCCCAGGTGCAGCCCGGCCGAGCCAGCGCAGGGGCGGCGTGCAGACGGCCTCCCCGAGGACAGACCAGGGCGTGTTTCCTCCTGGACAGCAGGAAGGACGGTGGCGCCTTGCCTGTCCCGCGACTCTGGTCACAGCTCTCCCGGCTCTCGCTGGCCCTTAGAGCCAGGTGTCCCCACAGGCGGGCGTCCTGGCCGGCCCCGCACCCCTGGAAGGCTGAGGCTAGTGAGGCGCTCACCTGACTGCTGGGCTCTGACCCCGACTTTGGAAAACTCCTGCCTGGGCGGCCGGGCTCCCCAGGCCCGAGCGACGCCACCGACAGGCCGCCTTCCTTCCTCCCTGTTGGTGCCGTTTCTTAAAAGACTCAGAGGACAGAAAACGTCCCCAAGAGCAGAACGGGAGGGGGGGAGGTGCCACAAGCAAAGGGACAGAGTCACGATGTGCGGTGGGACATGGGCCCAGACAGATCCCATCTTCCCACTGCCACGGGCTCCCGAGGAGACAGACGCCCAGCCCGCCGCTCTTCAAGGTGAACCCTCCGGAAACGCAGAAGGGTCTCACGCCTCGCCGAGAAAGCAGGACTTTCTGATTAAAACATTTTACTGTGACTGGAACACACTGGAAAGGTTCACAAAATGCCAGCACGAGCTCAAAAGCTGCCCCCAAATTGAGCGTCAGCGTCACCCCCGCCGGGCGAGGGGCAGGACGCCCGGGTCCCCAGGTCCCTGCGGGGCTCCGCCTGCCCGTGCCCCCCCCCGCAGACGTGGCCCACTGGCCCCCGTGTGAGCCTGCCACGGCGCACTCATCCACGCCACTCCCACAGACACGTGGCTGCTGGCACCTGTGTCTCTGGGCTCTGGAGGGCTGCGCCCCGGGCACCTGTCCCCACCGCGGTGCTGCCGGCTCACTTCACCGCGTGTCTGCTGCTCGGAGTCTGCGCCTGTGCCGGGTCCTCGGTCTTACTCATTGTAGCCTGGCGCGGGCGTTCCTGCGTGTGCTCCCCAGTCACCGTCACTGACGCGCCAGTGGTGCTCAGCGCCCGCCCCGGCCCTGTGCTGCGTGATGCCGCGTGGGAAGCGTGACTCCAGACACGCATGGTCAGTGTTGAGACCGTGGAAATTCGCATACTGTGGTCAGGGCTCGTCCAGACAGCCAGCTGCATTTTACATAAATAAAACATACCCATTAGGTGTGCAGCCGGTGGTTTGACAAACATGTGCCCCAAGGCACCACCTTGCACCCGAGACGGAACATTCCGGTCTCCCCGCGTGGTCCCTGCTGCACTTCCTGGTCGCCTGGCCCCAGGCACCCGCGGCCTGTCTGCCGTTTCCGTGTAAATGGAATCGCAGGCGTCTCCGTGGCCTTTAGCTGAGCGTGGCGTTTCTGAGGCCCCAGCGTTGTGTGTCGGCCATTCGGCCTGATCGTCGCCGCGGACGATTCCTCGAGGGGAGACAACACCACAGTCTGTCCTTTCTGCAGAGGGACGCGGGGTGGCCCCAGGTTTTGGCTGTTATGTTATACACAAATCCGCCGTGAATGCTGCTCACATGTGGGTGAGCTCTCGTGTCCGGATGGCCGGTCCAGCGTTTAATGTTTCCGAGGGAACCAGTGGCGCGTGGGGCCCCCTCCCCCGTCCCTGGACGAGCTTGCGCAGGAGGATGCCGTTTCTTTGTTAAGTATCGGATAGAATTCACCAGGGAAGACGCTTTGCCTAAGGTTTTGTGGGAAAATTTTAAATACGAGTTCAGTTCCTTTAACTGTCGTGGACTCTGGGTTTGCTGTTTCTTCATGAGGGTCAGGTCCCTCCGTTTCCATGGAAATCATGTCATTTCATCTGGGACGTGGCGTCTGCTGGGATGAAGTTCCAGGTCCAGACCCCGCCCTTGCACCCGTGGCTCTGCAGGTGCAGGAGGGCGGCGTCCTCCCCGTGTTCACAGCCCTCCCTGCACAGGTACGTTCAGGACCCGCGCTCTGCGCCAGCTCTGGTCACCCGCTGGGTCCAGGCCCGAGTTGGGGGCACACCCGCAGAGCAGGCGTCCTGCACGGAATGCCATTTGTGGGTGGCGCCGTCTCCGCAGAGGCCCCGGTTGAGTCTGCAGGTGGGAATGTCCCCGTGGGCGTCCGGGCTGCCGTGGAGCGGCCGGCACTCTTCCTCCAGGGAGCGCGGCACACGGCTTGTCTGCACGCTGGGCTCTGGCTGTGGTGCTCAGCGTCCGTGTGGACCTTGAGCAGCTAGGTCCTGGGCTGGGCCCCCCACGGCCACGGCACTGGAAGGAACAGCACCTGTGTTCCTGAAAGAAGAGCCACGTTCACGGCAGATGTTTTAAATTTTGATGAAGTGCAATTTATCTTTCTTTTGTTGCCTGTGACGTATCCAAGAAATCACTGCCAACTCCAGTGTCATAAAGATCTGCCCTTGGTTGGTGGTGGGGAATTTAAAAAAATGTTTTCCCCATTTTATTCTAAGAGTTTTATAGTTTTAGCTCTTGCGTTTCATCCATGTTGAATTGATCTGTGTATGGTGTGAGGTAAGGGTCCCACTTCACGTGGCTGTGAAGTTCGCTCAGCACCATCTGTTGAAAGACGTCTTCCCCCCCATTAAGCGGTCTCAGGAGCCTTGTCAAAAGCCATCTGACCATATACCCAGTGGTTTGTTTCTAGTATTTTTATCTCAGTCCACCGACCTGTGAGTCTGTTTTGACGCTGTCGCCGCACTGTTTTGATTGCTCTTGCTTTGTGCTGAGTTTTGGAATCAGGAAGTGCAAGTTCCTCAGCCTTATCCTCCTTTTTCGAGATCGTCTTCACTGTTTGGGGCCCCCGCATCCCACGTGAAATTTTCCATCTCTGCACATGAGGCCACGGGCATCTGGTGGGGTCACTCTGTGCAGGGCTGTCCCCTTAATGAGGTCGGCGTCCGTCCGTGACCGTGGGCGACCTTGCTGTTTATTTACGTTATCTCTGTTTCTCTCCTCGTTGCTCAGGTCTTTCGTCCCCTTGGTGGAATTTATTCCTGGGGGTTTTATTGTTTCAGATGCTGCTGCAGACGGGGTGTTTCCTGGGCTTCCTTCGCAGGCCTGTTGCTGGTGTGATTTCCGTGTGATCTCGTGTCCTGCAACTCTGTTGAATTAGTTCGTTTGCTCTGGTAGTTTTTTGTGGATACATTGGGATTTTCTATACATAGGATCCTGTCACCTGTGAATAGAGACGGTTTTACTTCCTTTCTAATTTTGATTCCTTTTATTTCGTTTCCTCATTGATTTCTGCGGCTAGGACTCCAGCAAAATGTTGGGCAGGACGCAAGTGGAACGTCCTTGTCCTGCTCCTGATCTCAGGAGGAAGTTTTAAGTCCTTGACCTTGGAAAATGAACCTAGCTGTGGGCTCTTCCTAAGTGTCCTTTATCGTGTTGAGGAGGTTCCTTCTATTCCTAGTTTTCTGAGTGGTTTACATCATGAAAGGATGATGGACTTGCTGGCCTAGGAACTTTCTAGAATGTGGAACGGCCACAAGGATGGCTCTGCAGCTTCCTCACGGGGGCCTGGCTTGAGCCTGGGTGTGATGAGGTGGCCCAGGCTCTGGCTGCCATCACTGGGCAGCCCCCCATCCAGGTGTGTGACAGCCACGGGGTGCTGCGCTCCGTGTGGGGAGCAGCCCCTGGCGGGGCAGAGGCCATGCCGCCCCATCCACCCTCCTCCGGTCTCTCTCCGACGTCTCCGGCCCAGGCCAGGGCCGACAGCAGGACACCCCATGCCCCCGCCCTCCTAGGGGTGGCCTAGAGACCACCATCGGCCTTGCTGCTGCCGGGAGACCAGCACGTGTTGGGATGGCCTGGGCCCCGCCCTCGCCCACGCCCAGGCCGGCGGAGATGTCAGTTGTGCAGAGCAAAGGCAGCCGCTGGGTCTGCCGTCCTGCCTGCGGGCGCCCGGCTGTTGAGTTGCCCCGCTGACCCCCACATGCCCTTAGACCCCCTCAGATGACCCCAGCCAGTCGGGGAGACGCCGGGAGGTGGTGTCCCTCGGGCACCTGGGTCCCCTCAGGGAGCAGGGGCATTTCCCTCACCCACGAGGGGCCACCCTGGCCTCGCCCATCCCATGCAGCAAAGCAAACGTGGCTGTGCAGGTGCTGGCCGCAGGGAAGCACAGAGGGTGCCGGCGGGTGGGAGGAGGAGCTGCGCTCTCGAGCTCGCTCCCCTCTGCAACTGCGGCCTGCGTCCCTCCGAGGGTTCCGTGGGGGCAGCTGGTCTCAGGCATCCCCGCCCCTGATGGGTCCTGCGCCCCTGTCTGATTCTTTCCTGGACTCTCTGCCCCGCGCTGACCCAGGGGCGCGGACGGCTGTGAGGTCAGGAGGCTACGGGAGGCAGACCTGGGGTCTCGCCCACTCAGGGCTGCTCCCACCTGCAAGTCCAAGTCCAAATTCAGCAACTCACGGGCACCTGCTGGGGAAACTGAGTCCCACAGGGGGAGGGCCTGAGACGGCAGGTCTCCCTGTGATGTCTGGACCCTGTGGTGGCCCCGAGGCTCTGTGCCTTAGATCCAGGACCAGCTCTGCCCTCGGCCCCACCATGGTGGGGAGCAGGGGGCCCCTGACGAGCTCCCCCAGTCTTTCTCTCCCCAAGCCCAGTGGCCCACAGAGAAGCGTCGGTTTCTGCTGTGCACTGACACCCACTTGGGCCTGAACACTGCGCCAGCATCCCTGGGTCCCAGGTGCAGGACACTCGCTGGGCAGAGGCCCCAGCAGCCAGGAGTGAGGACAGCCCCACCCACGGCCCCCATCACCACGCAGCCTCCTCACACGTGGTCCTCCCGGGGCAGGGACGCACCCCCACTTGCCTGGAGCAGTAGCACCCTGACCCCGCACCGTCCTCCCCGTGCGCCTCCCCCCCCCCCGTGCTGGCACGAGGGGTCACACCTGGTCCTCAGGAGCCCAGACTGACGCAGTACCCGGGGGACACCCACCCCATGCCCCTGCCCGAGTCTCCTGTCCCGGTCGCCACCAGACCCTGAGCCCCACACATAGCACCCAGCCCCTTCCACGGCCAAAGCTGTGCTTCACGGGGCCATTGGGGACATTCCTGAAATGTCACTCGGACTGGCCAGTCCCCAGGTCACCTCTCACAGCCTCCGTCAGAGATTTCAGAAACACATGACAACGCTGGTGGGTGACCGAGCGCCATGTGGACCGTCCACGTGAGGAGTATTTCTCAGCCACGACAGGAGCGGGGCCCTGACACGCGACTTGGGTGACCTCAAAACGTCACTCGGTGACAAAAGCCCTGAGAAAGTCACATGTGGGATCCCTTTATACAAAGTCCAGGGAGATCAGAAACTGGCTGCAGACCTGGGGTCCGGGCAGGGGATGGGGAGGCACAGCCTTTTGGACGGACTAATGCCCGGAAGTGCTCTCTTAGACAGGTTGCCGGTTAGTTCTGTCCTAACTTGTGCTCTGGTTGTGACCCTGGAGAGCTGCAGCGCCGTTCGGTGGGGAGGGCGGGAGAGGCCGCCCCGAGCTACAGCTGTGACCTGCAGCCTCATCCGTGCGGGGCCTCCCAGCCCTGCCCTGTCTCACGGGGACCTGCAGCCCCCAGGGGGCCCCAGAAGGTGGGGGTTACGGCTAAGCCCCACAGAGCCCCGGGCCCTGGGCCACAGAGCTGGAGAGCAGAGGCCACGTGGTCCCAGCAGGGTGAGCTCTCATGGAGGGTGCTGGGCAGGGGCGCGGGGCTGGCATGTCCTGGGGCCTCACCTCCCACTGGCCTGGCCTCTGTCGGAGGCTGGTCCCTGGACTGTTCCAGCACCTCCTGCTGCTGCCTGAGACACCCGCCCTGTGCTGTCCCTTGTGGCTGGCGGAGGCAGCCCCGGCCCCCCCCCCCCCCGTGCTCCCACCACTCGCAGCATCCAAGGACATCCCCCAGGCGGGACTGCCCAGGCCTGGCGGCGGCAGTGGGCTCAGGGGCTCCCTGGGCAGACGTGCTGGCTCCAGGCTGGTCCCTCTGAGGCCTGTCTGTCCCTCGACAGACACAGGGCACCCTGTTTCCCGGGGAGCCCGAACACGGTCTCTCTGTTCGCACTTGGGCCGGCTGCCCCCCAGGCGGGCTGTAGGGGCTGCACACAGACCGTGTTTGTGCCCACCCGCCTGGCCTGGGCCTGAGCCACCGCGTCCCTGAGGGGCCTCCGCCGTGCGGCCGGCCACGAGCTCCAGGTGCCTGGATGCACGGGGAGGAGGGGGAGAAGGGGGGGTTGCCGTCGCCCCCCCACCCCCACCAGGCCAGGGGGAGGCAGAGCCTGCTGCCGCGGGGGCTGGGGGGCTGCTCTGGCTCTCCAGGGACGGGCCTTGCAGTCGGCTGTGGGGAGGCGGCTGCGCCAGGCAGGGACACCAGCCCCGGCCCCCTCAGCTCACCCTCCCCTCCCTCCTGCAAAAGGGCCCCAAGTCCCCCATCCCCACCCCACGCTTGGCTGCGCAGGTCAGGGACGTGAGGCTGGGGGACAGGGT
The DNA here is from genome assembly GCA_963574885.1 of Lepilemur ruficaudatus. Lineage (NCBI taxonomy): Eukaryota > Metazoa > Chordata > Mammalia > Primates > Lepilemuridae > Lepilemur > Lepilemur ruficaudatus. The sequence goes on along the minus strand of CAUYRT010027416.1, from coordinate 9,700 downwards.
CACAGCAGCGAGGGGAGGGAGGTGCCTCACCCAGGGCCGTGGGATGGAGGCCGGAGGGGCAGGGGGTGGGTGGCGCCCAGAAGAACAAAGTGGGTCTGTCCACACCTCACAGATGCTGGTCACCCGGGGGCCTGGAGGTGTGTGCATGCATGTGTGCACGGGCTGTGTGCGTGTGTGTAGGCCTGTGTATGTGTGCAGGGCTTCATACATACATGTACACGTATACACACAGGCTGTGTATGGGCTGCCTGTACCTGTGCAGGGCTGTGTACGTGTACATGTGTGTACCTGTGCATACATGTGTACACAGGCTGTGTGCAGGGCTGTGTGTGGGAGGCGTCCAGGTGACGACCTTGTCCCAACACCTGCTGTGGGCACAGCCTTGGGCTGTGGCCGGCTGAGGGCGCCTGTGGGGAGAGGGGCTGCCACCTGGACAGACGGGAGGGCAGAGCCCCTGGCTGGGGACAGGGTTTGCCCTGCTGCAGGGCCACAGGCAGGGGCTTCCTGGGCCTCCCTAGGGAGCGGGGACTGCAGGGTCTGGGGACACAGGCGGGCAGGGCCTGCAGCCCCCGCGAGGCAGACAGCACAGACACCCGTCGCCCCGTCCTCTCCATGCTCCTGTGATGGCGCCAAGCTGGGGGCGCGCGGGCCGCAGAGCGAGGGCCGGGTGGAGCGCAGGGCGAGACTCCACTCAGGGCAGCCGGGTCTCTGTCTTTATTTCATGCCGCGCGTCTGGGCGGCCTCGGGTGCGGCCACTCGCGTGCCCTGAAGTAGTCCTCCAGGTCGCGCAGGCCGAGCGCAGGGAAGTAGGGGCCGATCCTCTTTCGGACCCACCACTTGCCCTCGGCGGCGTGTCTCCCGCCGGGGCGGCTGAACTTGTACCTGTAGTGCTCTCCTCGGACCCACCTGTGGGGGGACAGTGCGTCAGCCGGGCGCCCACCCGGCCCCCAACCCGAGTCTCGTTGGCCCGCTGCGGCGCCCAGGGGGCTCCTCGTGGGGACACGGGGCTGGGAGGCCCCCCATGTCCCCTGAGCCTTTGCAGCCGCCCATTGGGAAGCGGCTGCCCCGGGAGCCCCCACCCGAGCACAGCAGGCCCAGGCTGGTCCATGGCAGGCGGCAAGCCCTGTGCGGACGCTCCTGCGGAGCCGGCAGGAGGACCTGGTGCTCCACGAGGAGGCCCCTCAGGGACCACAAGCATCCACCCCAGCAAGGGGCCGGAGGGCAGCACCTGGGCAGGGCCAAGGCCGGTCACAAGGCCTCAGGTGACCCCAGCCCGGAGGGAGACAGTGGGACCTGGTCAGGTGGGTGTGGCATCTGCATGTCTGTCGTTGGGTCCTGCCACCGTCCTGGGGTGCCCAGGGCTCTCGCAGGGCATGGGCAGCTGGCCTCTCTCTGCCGCGAGACTTGTGAGCTGGGGACCCCCTCCCTGGATGGGGGCTCAGAGAGAGATGCAGTGGGTGTGGTGGGGGACTCTGCCCGAGCCCCATGTGCTCCCCACTGACCCTGGTGGCCCCAGGACTTAGGCCAAGCCAGGTCTCTGTCCTGAGCCCAGCTGGGCCCGCCGAGGATCTGGGATTTTCTGCTGGCGCCTGTGACTTGGGGTGGGACGCGGCCCTGTCTGCGCTGTCCAGGGTCCCCTAGCGGCCGCCCTGCAGCCCCCCCCCCCCAAGTTTTGCAGCAGGAGCTGGAAGCCTCTCGGCCCCTCAGGGCAGCCCCTGCCTGCACTGCCCGCAGCGGGCCCAGCGGAGCAGACGGGCGAGGACTGTGCGTGGGTTTGGACGCTGCCGAGTCGTTTTCCGGCGGCTGCACCGTTCTACCGCCCACCAGCAACACGAGGGGCCTGGGCGGCACCATCTCCGCTTTATCTCGGCCGTTGTGACGGCGTGCGGCGGCCTCGAGTTGTGGTGTGGCCTGCGCATCCCCACCGGCTCGCACAGCTCCTCAGGCGCCTGCTTGCCACGGTTCGTCCTTGTCGGGGAAACGGCTCTGTGTCCAGTGCCTGTTTCCAGTTAGATCATCTCACTGTTGAGTTGGAAGGTTCTTTCTACGTTCCAGGTTTTAGTCCCTTGTCGGATGGATTAACAGTGCTTTGCCGCCGTCTTCTCCCAGGCCCCAGCGTCTAAAAGCCCCGTTAGAGTCTCAGCGCAGGGGTTGTGTTTTAACGAAGCGCGATTCACCAGGCTTCCTTTCTGGACCATCCGTTTGGTACCAAGTCCAGGAACCCTCTGCCACCTCATACCCCAGGGGTTTTCTCCTGTTTTGTTCCTACAAGTTTGCTCTTGTGTGTTTTGGGTCTAAGGCCACGAGCCACCCTGAGTGGGTCTGCGCAGGGCGTGGAACTGGGTGGGAGGGCTTTGTTGTGGACGCCCCGGTGCGGCTGCATCGGTTGTTAGCAGCCCTGCCCGCTGACACGCTCTCACGCCTGGGCACGGCTGGGTCCGCGTGTGACACTTGGGGCTCCTCGTTCTGCGCCGCTGATGCGCGTGTCCCACCCTCTGCTGACACCATGCTGTGCTGATCGCTGCCGTGTGCGTCTCGGAACTGCAGACGGCTCCTTCCACTTTATTACAGTCTTTCAAAATGGCTTTAGCTATTCTAGTTCCTTTACTTTTCTATATAAAATTTGGAATAACTTGTCTTTATCTACAAAAAAATCTTGCAGGGATTTCGATAGGAATTGCATTAAACTTGCACATAAATTTGGAGGGTCTTAGCTGGGAGTGGTGGTGCATGCCTGGGGTCCCAGCTACTCGGGAGGCTGAGGCAGGAGGATCACTTGAGCCCAGGAATTTGAGGCTGCTGTGAGCCTGGGGGTTGGAGCAAGATGCTGTCTCTAAAAAAATAATTATAATAATAATTTGGAGGGCGCTGTCATCTTTCAGCCTAGGAACACGGCCGGTCGCTCCATTCATTAGATCTTCTTTTATTTTAGCAGCATCGTACAGTTTTTGGCACACAAGTCCCGTACGTGTCCTGTTAGAGCTACACCGAAGTATTTTACCTTTGTGAGTGACTGTAAGTGGCGTTGCATATTTAACTCAGGTGTCTGTGTGTCCGTCGCTAGTGTTTAGAAATCCAGCTGGGATCTGGGTCTGGCCTGGCAGCTGCCCCCGACAGGGGCTGATAACATTTGCATGAATTCTGTGCAAACATCACTAATATGCATGATATAGTGAGGTAATTAACAGAATGTGTTCACTTGTCACGGGCCATTAATACTTATTAGCCATTCCTTCGCGTAGGACGCCTGCAGGGCTCTGCCGTACCCAGCGCTTTGCTTTCATGCGGTGGCGGAACGAGAGCCCGGGACGCGGGGCTGAGCGCCGCCTGCTGCCTGCTGGGCTCTCTGGGCTCCTCCTACCTCATGGATACAAAGGGTAGGATGATCGTGTAAGTATAACCAAACGTGCACTACAAACAGTGCAGCAATTTAAAATGATTCCAGCAAGAGGAGAGAAATACAGTTTTAGAGATGCCTTGGCCAGGTGGATCTGAATGACGGAAAGCAAATAGAACTGGGTTTTGCGTGTTGATCTTGTGGCCTCTGGCTGTGCTGAATTCACTTACTAATTCTGGGAACTTTTTGAGTGGATTCCTTGGAGTTTTCTGCATAGACAATCGTGCCGTCTGCAAATGGGCACAGCTTCATTCCTTCCTTTATGGTCTGTCATCCTTTCATTTCCTTTTCTTGCCTTATTGCAGTGGCCGGTGCTTCCGGCATGTGAGGAGCGAGTGGTGGGAGCAGACGTCCTCCTCCCTTCCTGGCCTTGGGGGGCACTCACGCTCCCAGCAAACTGACCCTGGCTTCAGGGCTTTTGTAGATGTTTTCTTTATGAAGCTGAGAAAGTTCCTCTCTTTTCCTATTTTTCCAAGAGATTTTTTTTATCACGAATAGGTGTGAAATCTGGCAAATGCTTCTTCCAAAACAATTGATATGACCATGTGAGTTTTCTTTTTCAGTTGGTTAATACGATCACATTGACTGGTGTTCAAATACTGCACCAGCCTTCGTCCCTGGAATGCACCATACTTGGTCATGGCGTATAATTCTTTTTTATGTATTGCTGAATTCTATTTACTAGCATTTTATTACAAAATTTTGTGTCTACATCCATAAGGGATATTGGTTTGTCATTTTATTTTCTTGTAGTATCTTTGTGTGGCTTTGGTATCAAACGCTAGCTTTGTAATATAAACTGAGATGTTTTCCCTTCTATTTTCTGGAAATGACTGTGTAGAATAGATACTGATTCTTCTTCTTTTTTTCTTTTTTTTTTTTTTGAGACGGAGTCTCACTCTGTTGCCCGGGCTGTAGAGTGCTGTGGCATCAGCCTAGCTCACAGCAACCTCAAACTCCTGGGCTCAAGCAATCCTTCTGCCTCAGCCTCCCGAGTAGCTGGGACTACAGGCATGAGCCACCATGCCCGGCTAATTTTTTACATATATTTTTAGTTCAATTAATTTCTTTCTATTTATAGTAGAGACAGGGTCTCACTCTTGCTCAGGCTGGTCTTGAACTCCTGACCTTCAGCTATCCACCCGCCTCGGCCTCCCAGATTGCTAGGATTACAGGCGTGAGCCACCGTGCCCGGCTGTGAATGGTCTTTTTAATGTGTTGTATTTGGTTTGCTAGTACTTTGTTGAGGATTTTTGCAACTGTGTTCATGTGGGATGTTGGCCTAAAGTTTTCATTTTTTGTTGTATCCTTGTCTTGTTTTGTTTTGGTATCAAGGTAATGCTGGTCTATTAGAATGAGTTGGGAAGTATTCCTTCCTCTTCAATTATGAATAGAATTGATGCTCTCTTTTAAATGTTTTGTTGAATTCACCAGTGAATACATCAGGTCCTGTGCTTTTCTTTGATGGGAAACTTTTTATTACTGCCTCAATCTTGTTATACTCATTATTAGTCTGTTCAGATTTTCTGTTTCTTCCTGGTTCAGTCTTGGTAGATTGTAGGTGTCTAGGAATTTATCCATTTCTTCTAGATTTACCAGTTTGTTTCAGTATAGTTGCTTATAGTAGTCTTTAATGATCCTTTGTATTTCTGTGGCAATAGTTATATTTCCCTTTTCATTTCTGATTTTATTTATTTGAGTCTTCTCTCTTTTTTTCATAGTCTAGCTAAAGATTTGTTGATTTTATTTATCTTTTCAAAAACCAACTTTTCATTCTGTTGATGTTTTAAATTTTTTTGTCTTAATTTCATTTATTTCTGCTCTGATCTTTTATTTCTTTTCCTCTGGTAATTTTGAGTGTAGTTTGCTCTTGCTTTTCTTTTCTTTTTTTTTTTCTTTTCTTTTTTTTGAGACAAGGTCTCTCTGTTGCACAGGCTAGAATGCCGTGGTGTCATCATACCTCACTGCAACCTAAAACTCCTGGGCTCAAGAGATCCTCCTGCCTCAGCGTTTCAAATAGCTGGAACTATAGTGTGTGCCACCACACCTGGATAATTTTTCTATTTTTTATAGGGACGAGGTCTTGCTCTTTCTCAGGCTGGTCTCCAACTTCTGACCTCAAGTGATCTTTCTGCATTATAGGCATGAGCTACCACAACCAGCCTGTTCTTGCTTTTCTAGTTCCTTGAGGTGCATCGTTAGGTTGTTTATTTGAAATCTTTCTACTTTTTTAAGGTAGGCATTTATTGCTGTAAACATCCTTCTTGGTACTGCTTTTTCTGCATTCCATAGATTTTGTGTTTCCATTTTCATTTATTGTAAGAAAATTTAAATTTTCTTCCTTCTTTCTTCATTGACCCATTAATTGTTCAGGAACATGGTTTTTAATTTCTATGTGTTTGTATAGTTTCCAGAGTTCTACCTGTTTTTGATTTCTGGTGTTATTCCATTGTGGCTGTTATTTCAACTTTTTTGAATTTGTTGAGACTCATTTTGTGTCATAACATGTCTTCTATCCTGGAAAATGTCCATGTGAAGCAAATGTTTATTCTGCAGTGGTTGGATGTAATGATCTGTAAATGTCAGTTAAGTCCATTGGGTCTACAGTGTAGTTTAACTTCGTTGATTTTTCTATCTATATTATCTGTCCATTTTGAGATTGGGGTGTTGAAGTTCCCTAATATTATAGTATTGTAATCTATCTCTCCCTTTAGATCTGTTGTTTATATAATTGGGTGCGTATATATTTACGGTTGTATCCTCCTGCTAAATTGGCCCCTTTATAGAGTGACCTTTTTTTTCTTCCTTTTACAGTCTTTGACTTGAAGTCTATCTTATCTAATGTAAGTATTGCTACTCCTGCTTTTTTTTGCTCTTGGGCATCATTTGTGTGAAATACATTTTTTCCATCCCCTTCACTTTTCAGTCTATCTGTGTCTTTATAGGTGTAGCAAGTTTCTTGTAGGCAGCATATAGCTGAGTCTTGATTTTTTTTTAAATCCATCTAGCCACTCTGTCTTTTAATTCTAGTGTTTAGTTTATTTAAATTCAATATTATTGATAGATAAGGACTTACTACTACTATTTTGTTACATTTTGGGGGTTTTTTTCCCCTCTCTTTTCTTACTATATTCCTTTGTAGTTAAGGGATTTTCTGTGGTAGTATGTTTTAATTTGTTTCTTTTTATTTGTAGTGTATATGATAAGTTTTTGCTTTGTGGTTATCATGAGGCTTATAAGAAACATAACCATTTATTTTAAACAGATGACAACTGATCACAAAGAAAAGAAAAATACTAAAAGACTGTACACTTCAACTCCATTTCACATTTTGACTTTTTGTCAATTTATATCTTTTAATATTGCCTATGTCTTTAACAGGTTGCTGAAGTCATTTTTGTTAGCTTTGTTTGTTAACCTTCATATTAGAGATACAAGTGGATTATGTACCATATTTATGGTACTAGAGTAATCCAGATTTCTCTATGTGCTTTTACTAGTGAGTTTTACACCTTCAAATGTTTTCTTTTTGCATTTTAATGTTCTTTTTGTCATATTGAAAAGCTTCCTTTAGTATTTCTTGTAAAATGGGTCTAGTAGTGAATTTTTTTAGCTTTGTTCATCTGGGAAAGAGTTTATCTCTCCTTAATGTTTGAAGGAAACATTTACTGGTTATAGTATTGTTGGTTGCCAATTGTCCCCTCCCACCCCACCCAAGCACTTTGAAAATGTTGTCCCACTCCCTCCTTACCTCTGTGGTTTCTGCTGAGAATTCTATTGGCTAATTAGAGCTATTTTTATTTTATTTACTTCTTTTCTCTTGTTGCTTTTTGGATCCTCTCTTTGACCTTTGAGATTTTGATTATTATATGCCATGAAGTAGTCTTATTTGGATTGAATTTGTTTGATGATCTCTAATCTTCCTATATCTGGATATTTGTATCTTTCTCTAGGTTTGGAAAATTTTTGCTTGTTATTTCTTCAAATAAGCTTTTTACCCCTTGGCTCTTTCTCTACTCTTTGAACACCAATGACTCTTAGATTTTTTTTTTTTTAAACGCTATTCTCTATATCTGCGGTTCCCACCATCCAGGCCAGTCCCTAACTGTCTGGCCACAAAGCTCTGCCGCCCTGCCTGCCTGTCCTTAGAAAAATTGTCTTCCATAAAATTTAGGAAGGGAGGACATGCACAGCAAGGGGTGAGTGACAATGAGCAAGGGGAACTTCATCTGTATTTACAGCTGCTCCCCATCACTTGCATCACCACCTGAGCTCAGCTGCCCCTGCCAGTGGTAGAAAATTATCTTCCATGAAATCAGTCCCTGATGCCAAACAGGCTGGGGACTGCTGCTCTATATTTTGTAGGCATTCTTTGTTTCTTTTCAAACAGTTATTTTTGGAGTTCACTGATTATTTCTTCTGCTTGATCCTTTCTGCTGTTGCCTTTAATGCATTTTTCAGTTCAGCAAATATATTTCTCAGTTCTAGTATTTCTGCTTGATTTTTTAAAATTATTATTTCAATCTCTTTATTTCTTTTCTTTTCTTTCCCTTCCCTCCCCTCCCCTCCCCTCTCTGTTGCCTGGGCTAGAGTGAGGGCCGTGGCATCAGCCTTGCTCACAGCAACCTCAAACGCCTGAGCTCAAGCGATCCTTCTGCCTCAGCCTCCCCAGTAGCTGGGACTACAGGCATGTGCCACCATGCCTGGCTAATATTTTGTATATATTTTTAGTTGTTCAATTAATTTCTTTCTATTTTTAGTAGAGATGGGGTTTCGCTCTTGCTCAGGCTGGTTTCGAACTCCTGACCTTGAGCAATCCGCCTGCCTCGGCCTCCCAGAGTGCTAGGATTACAGGTGTGAGCCACCGCGCCCTGCCCTCTTTGTTACATTTTGAAATTGCTTATCTGTGTTATCTTGGAGTTCACCAAGTTTCGTTAGAACTGCTATTTTGAATTCTTTAAAAATTTTTTAAATTTTTAATTATTGTGGGTACATAATAGTTGTGTATCTTTATAGGGTACGTGTGATTTTTAATACAGGCATATAGTGTGAATTAATCTAATTGGGGTATCAGTCATCTCAGACATTTATCATTTCTTTGTGTGCCATTTTGAATTCTTGATCTGAGAGCACACACACTGCTGCCTCCTTAGGGTCAGTCATCAGTTCCTTGCTTAATCTGTTTGGGAAGGTGATTACTCCCTGCTTACTCTTATTTCTTGTGATCATATGTCTCTGGCTTCATATTGAAGGATTAGTTATTCTAGTCTTCACTTTCTGACTTGCTTTGATCTTTCTATTGTATGTTTGCTGAATGGTTCTTTGTAGTTGCCTGTTGAATCCCCTTAATCCTAGATTGCTGCCTTCTTTTCGGCAGTAGATGATGCCTTAATCCCAGGGTTGCTTCAGCTCTTGCATGTGTTCGGAGCACTGTCCCAGATGGGGAGAGCCCATGCCTAAAAGATGGGGAAGAGCCCGTGTGCCTCCTATAGTGTGGTGCTGCTGAACAGCCACTCTGATTTGGCAACTCCTTTGGATGAGATAAAGAGCAGAGATTCCTAGGCTGGAGTTTCTAGTCCTGCCTCCCTTCTTTGTCTCCAGCTTCTTCCCTCAATGGTTTTTCTCCCTGTAGGCACTTGTAATGCTTCTAGTGGGATGTAATGGGGAATGGTTTTCCAGCAAGGGACTCAAGATGGTGGAGAAGCTGGATGTCTGCCTCAACCTCACTTTTTTCACTGTGAAAATTTTGACTCCTGGGTGAACTTTCTGCCTGGTGCCTGGGAGACTAGAAGGGGGAAGGAGGTGTGTCATGAATATAGAAGTCCATTTCTTTGACCATCTGCTCAGAATATTTCACTTCTCTCTGCCTCAGGTTTGAGTGGATGGATATTGGTGCTGGATATTTGTTTTTGGTTTTCTTTGGGGTCTAGTGAAGCCAGATGGAGTCTACTCTTTTCGTGACATCACTTTCCTTATTTATCATCTTTTAGCACATAGAAATGTTGGCTTGCCTTATATAGTAGCTGTTGAGAAGTCAGTTTTTCTTTTGGCTGCTTTTATAGCCTTCTCTTTGTCTTTAGCTGTTTTGCAGCCTCTGTTATGTTTTGTGGAATTCTTTCGTTTTTTTTTTTTTTTTTTTTTTTGAGAAAGAGTCTTGCCCTTTTGCCCCAGCTAGAGTGCAGTTGGCATCATCAAAGCTTACTGCAACCTCAAACTCCTGAGCTCAAGCAGTCCTCCTAACTCAGCGTCCTGAGTAGCCTGCGGGTATGCACCACAACGCCTGGCTAATTTGTTTCTATTTTT
>CAUYRT010027415.1:0-14717 GCA_963574885.1 Lepilemur ruficaudatus | reverse complement strand
ACAGCAACCTCAAACTCCTGGGCTCAAGCAATCCTCCTGCCTCAGCCTCCCAAGTAGCTGGGACTACAGGCATGCGCCACCATGCCCGGCTAATTTTTTCTCTATATTTTTAGTTGGCCAATTAATTTCTTTCTATTTTTAGTAGATACGGGGTCTCGCCCTTGCTCAGGCTGGTTTCGAACTCCTGACCTTGAGTGATCCTCCCGCCTCGGCCTCCCAAAGTGCTAGGATTACAGGCATGAGCCACTGCGCCTGGCTAGTGTGTTTTCAATTTTAAAGGACTCTTTCTTAAAAAACTTTATTTTAAATTATGCAAAATGTTTACATAGTTCCCAAATCAAAACCATAAAATCAGAAAGCTCTAACTTCCATCTTAGTTCTCTTCTTTTCTTTCTCTTCTCGTGTAGATAACCATTTTTTATTAGTTTCTTGGGTTATCCTTTCATAGTTTCTTTAGCAAATACGAATACACATACATACATATACACAGGCACACGTGCGCACGCAAATGCCCCTTCCGCCTTCTTACATAAAGGTCGCCTGCAATACCCACACTCTTCTGCCCCTTACTTATTTCACTTAATGATAGGCCCAGGGCTCATGCCACCTCAGTGTTTAGAGATTTTCCCTGTCACTTGTTCTAGCTGCATAGCGCCTCACGGTAAGGATGACCACCACATCAGGCTGCCATGTTTCCTTCTAGTTCTTTTCAGTTCCAACATGATCTTTCCAGTTCAGTTCTTTTAGCCTGAGAAGAATCCTTCCTACCATTCCCTCTATCACACACACATGAAGCTTTGGCATTTGGCCTTGCTTGAAGTAAGCATTTAATAAATTCTGAGTAACTGGAATACATGCAACTATGAGGTTTCCTTTATTTTACTCTCACAGCATCCCTGTTGTTACGACTCACTTTTTCCTTCCTTAAGCTGCCCCTTGTTTTTCAGTCTGGATGATTTTAAAATAATCTTATCTTTTCCTGCTCTCAACCTTGCTTCTTTCCGAATCCAGCTTTCCGAACCCCTCTGATCCTGCCTCCCCACATTCCTGGATGGCAACAGATTTTAGGATACAGAGATATTTCTTTTTTTGCTTTTTGTCCCCCTCAACCTGGTGATTTTCATTTATTACAGTATAATTGCTACAGATATTTCTATTCTGAACTTCCCCTCACTTTTTTAGAATCACCCCTCTCAGGAATTCATCCCTTCTCAGTTATAACTCGGAGCTACTTAAGGGAAAAAAAAAACGCCTATATTTTGTTATTTAATTATACTCTACCTCACTCCACAGAGAATTCTAGGGACTTAACTGTGACTATATATAGTTATTTAGTCCAGCCAGAATATTGGAGGAGGGTTTTAAATTATGAGTGCACAAACCCATATATACATACCAGATATACCTATCAGGAGAATTTTGAAATTGAAACAATTGCTGCTGTACCATGTGTGTATCATCATTAAATTAAAAAGTCATGGTCAATGGTATAGATAATCACATGTGTGACCTCTTAAATTTTACATGCCTCTTTAAAGGAATGTAATTCCTATAGTTAATCAGAAGCTCCTGTAGGCTGTCTTCATCTTATCATAGTTCCTCATCCATTTGAGTTTGGAGACTTGTTATCTCAAAAGACTAAACTTTAACTCAGTTCTTAACTGGACCTATAAAAGACATTGAGAGTAATTTAAGTATATTTTTTTCAATAAAAGCTGCTTTTGTGGTAGACATATGAACATTGAAGTTGAGGATACATTTACTTTATTTTCCTGTGAATAAGAGAATATTTAAGAAAATACCAATGTAAGAATAATTAGTCAGATTTTCTTCCTCCTAAGATTTTTTATTCTGAATATAAATGAAATACATAGTCAGATTATAAAGTATAGATGATGCATGAAGTAAAAAGAAAAGAATAAAGTCTTTCTCTAAACAATGTGATAAACACTATTAATATTTTGATGTAATTCTTTGCAGGATTTTTCTAAATGTAACATAAAACAGAAATTTATATAATTTAAAATGTGGTTGAAATTATATTACATATAGTTTTTTTAAATCCTGCTTTTCTTCACTTGTCATTATGCTTAAGCATTTTTAAACCATATCATTAAAAATTCTTTATAATGCAATATTAATACTTTCATAATATTCCATCACACAGAAATGGCAAAATTTCTGTAATCATTCTTCTGTCATCTGACAATTATGCCCTTTACAATGTTTAAAAGTATAAATCATTGTTCACATTTGGGATAATTTCCTCCAGCTCAATTCCAAGAAGAGAAATTACTGAGGACTAAATGGCTCAGGGTTTTGTCCATCACCCTCACTCTTGTAAAGATGGTCAAGTCAGTCAGGAAACATAGGACATAGAACTTTTGCCTTAATTTCAGTCATGACACATAGGCTGCCTGTCAAGAACAGTTGACGTCAGCTAATAAGAGCACCCTTAGTATGAGCAGGTTTGAGTCCTGGCAGGTCTCAGGTGGCTCAGCCAGGAGTAGTGGTAGGACCCCGCGTAGGAGACAGAATTCCAGTTCTAGTCTCAGCTTGTCCATCACCTAGTTTTATGACTTCAGCAACATTAACATCTGTGCTCCTTAATTTCCTAGTCTATAAAATAAGGGAATTGAATTATATTTACTAAAATTCCTTCTAGTCCCCCAATATGCTGATTTTATGTTTGGAAGTGTAGGGTGGCCCATGCAGATTCAAAAGCTATTGCCTAAAATGTGGCTGATTGGATTCTTGTTGTCGGCATCCCATGAATGCCATGCTTTGTTTGTAAGTGAGGAGAGCACAGCTTTGCTTGTTCTTTGTCTCATTCCTAGTTGTTCTAGTTGATGCAGCTTGTACTTGAGGAAGTACCAAGTTACCTGGAAGCCTCCTTTCGTGGTTGCCTCCCACTGTTTGGCAACCTCTTTCAGCTCTGTATATTGCAGTCTTAGAGAAAAGTTCTAAAGACAATTATCAAGAAGCTTCTGCTCACTAACCCAAAATTTCTGCCTGCCATACAATAAGACAGGCAAATCATGCAGCCAGTTCTCCACTAATGCCCATTTATCAACCATTTGTCGCCCATCCAATAGACAAAGACAAATAAATCTCTACGTCAAGAATTTCAAAATGTCCCCTGAAGTACAAAGTACAGGGATGTAGCATTAATTTGTCATTGACCTTTAGACTAAGGTAAAGGTTTCCAGAGTTGCAATTGGAGCCAACCTATCATGTGGCTATGACATTGGGGCACTGCCAACATCTTATCTAAGAGCAGTACTACACACCCTCAAAGAGGAAGAGATGACCATGACAGAAAGATCTTGGAGCACAATTTGCTATATTGCAGTTGTTCCCAAATTTTACCATGCGTTAGAACCATCTGTTAAAACACAGTAGCTGAGACCTATCCCCACAGTTCCTGATTCCATAGGTCTAAGATCACAATAATTTGCATTTCTATCAAGTTCCGAGGTGGTGCTGCTGATCCTGGTCTGCAGACCACACACATTGAGAACCACCGGGCCTACCGGATTTGACCCGATCTTCTTCGCTGTAATAACACTCATGCCCTCTGTTTGTATGGAAAGGTGCACCAGCAACCAGATGTGAAGTAGCTTTTCTAAGGAGAGCTGAAGTTTGGTAGCTACAGTCAGGGATGTCAGACGATAGATATTTTACAGAGACTAACCCAGGGAGAGTCAAAGTAGCACATCCAAGAGTGTGGAAGTTACAGTGTAATAACTGAAGGTGGTCCTTGTGGAATTTGGCTGTCAGAGATGAAGTAGCTAAGCCTACGAAGTCATTGGGATAAGAAGCTAAACTGATATCAGCAAAAGGCTCTTTATAGAATAAAATCTACAGGCCAGTTATACATAAACCAATCAAATGTCCAATCCTATCAATTTATATCTTTCTTAATTAGTAATGCTATCCCTAGTTTTCTCTTAATGTATGAATAATAGTGATAGATTACTAGAGTGGGCTATGGTCGAATGTTGGCTCACAGGAAACATTTCGTTTTCTTGCATTTTTTTCCAGATAAGCATTTTTTTCACACTTAAATGATCTCCACCTTGAAGTAACTGCCACTTAACAAAAGGAGTTCAATATACCACAGCACCCAGGAATAAGGGTAGGAGGAACTCTACTTCGTTGTTATTGTCTCCTAGAAGCATTCCCTTTTGTCCAAGTTTCAACCAGAGAATCAATGAGGAGCAAACCAGGATCAATTTTAATTGATTGTTCAGGTTTTTTAAAATAATTTGCATTCTTTCCTAATGCTTGACAGAGTAACTACAGTACTAGAGTCTTATGCTCTGTAATTTTAACTCGTATTCTTAACGCATATTACTGTCCAGCAACTACTGCAACTGCAAACAGCACACTGCCCCCATGGTATGTCAGAGGAAATAGGGGAGCAGCATAAAGGGGAAATGTGACAAAATTGTGCTTATCTTTGTATAGTTACACATGCACACACACACACACACACACATAGACACAGGCTCTCACTACCCTGGCTTTGGCCAAGATGTCCATCACTAGTATTAAAACATTGTGTAGGAAATATTTTCCAAATATTAAATTGATGCACTTTAATTTCTTCCTTAATTCATGTCTGCAGACTTCTACCTCCAAAATTATGCCATAAGGTTAATTGCTCCAAAGTAGGTGAGAGCAGAAATCCGGTTTGGACATTAGAGGACATTGGAAATCCCTTCAGCAAATGTGGTTAGCAAATGTGGCAGACAGTGTTGTTTGCCTACCTGACAGTGATTCCCTGCTTCTATTCTTGCTAACAGAATTCAGATTTGGGGGCATCCATTATGCCCAACCTCTTGAGTGTCTAAATAAGTCATGGTATTCCAAAATGACTGAAAAGAGCCTAAGAAGATTATATAAAATCAGTGGTTCTCCATCTCATGATATATTACATTCAATTGAGAATCTTCAGAAATACTGAAATCTGGGATCTACCCCCATAAATTCTGATTTGATTGGTCTAGAGTGAGATAAGACATGTGATATTTGTAAAAGCTCAAGAGCAGCTATGGATGAGAATCATTGGTTTGAATTTTTGAAATCATCGCATTTTAAAACAAATTGGATTCTATTTATTTCTCTCCCTACTTCCTATTATAATAATATTTAAAGACAACGTAATGAATAATATGGCTATGACATTAGGGAATACCAGCAACATCTCGTCCAAGACCAAGGGGGCTATCCACACTACCTTAAGGAAACTACGTTTCCTCCATACCTCTGAGTCACAGTGTGAGAAAACATGAGCACTAGCCTAAATAATATCCATTTTTGAGCCCTAGCATGGGTAACATATTTTCCATATACTTTCTTTAAATTCTTACAACATTACAAAAAAAGTGGAATTAGTATTCCTATTTTATAGATGAGAATATTGAGGCTTGGCAGGGTTATAGTTAGTGGAGCCAAATCTAGATTTCTTGGGCTCCAGAGTTCATAATCTTACCATTCTATTGTACTGCTTTTCAAAAGCCAGCTCTTCACCCACTTCCCAACAGCAAATTCCCTGCTTATCTAGGGCAGAGCCAGGGTTATAACTTGGCATTTCTAACTCTCACAGTTAGTACTCTAGCTTTTAAATTTAAGACTCCATCTAGGCTGGCCCGGTGGCTCATGCTTGTAATCCTAGCTAGCACTGTGGGAGGCCAAGGCAGGAGGATGGCTTGAGGTCAGGAGTTGGAGACCAGTCTGAGCAACAGCAAGACCTTGTTTCTACAAAAAATAGAAATATTAGCTGGGCATGGTGGTGTGGGCCTATAGTTCCAGCTACTTGGGAGGCTGAGGCAGGAGGATTGCTTGAACCCAGAAGTTTGAGGTTGCAGTTAGCTACAATGACACCATTGAATTCCAACCCAGGTGACAGAATAAGACCCTGTGTCCAAAAAAAAAAAAGACTCCATCTAATCGCAACCCACACCTGTTGGACGACTTTTGAGGACCAAAACTGTGTGTATCAGTCCAAGTCCTCAAGCCCAAAGGCTTCAGCTCCTGGGAACATTCTAGTGCCTCCAATCCTAGAGGAATGACAGTGATTCCCATGAGCTTCTTTATGTCCATGTTTAGAGGCTGGCTGTTTTTCTCTTCTAGAAGTGTTTGCCATGAATCATCAGGAATTAAATCCATCAGTATGTTGTATTTCAGACCTCTTTAGAATATAAATGATTAGGATTGGTTGTCCACATCCAGGAGGCTGACTGGATAAAAATCAGATTTCAATTTTAATGAAACATTTCTTGTAATGAACTTTAACCATTAATGCATCTTACAAGAGGGCCTATGATATTCTAAGGGAAATTTGGTTCAATGTCTGAATTTTCTTTTTTGCCGCTATTGGCCAAAAAGGCCCTACTAAATTTGTTGTTATTAGTATTTTGCTTGGCTGTCAACCAAATCTTCTTTGCCCATCATTAGTGGATATTTCTTGGGGAAAAAAATTCTCAAGCCAATATTAACTGCCTTGATTTATTTTGTTTCTGATATTTCTCTTACTTTACTCATTTTTCAGTTCATTGCATCTAAGTTGTTGAATTCTATTAAAAAGGCCTATTTTCCAGATGACCAAAGTGGTTGTGAAAAATATTACTGTTAACTTTCTGAATAATATAGTACCTCAATTCATGTTGGTTTGCACTCACTGAACATGCTGGTTTTTTATTGTGTAAATATGACAGAGGTGTATTGATCTCTTCTCTTAAGTGCTTAATCAAACTCTATTAATACTGCTAGCCATAAATTACCTATCAGAAAGGCATGGCTTTGAAATGTTTGCATCTATGAATCAAACTTTAATAAAATAATTTATCACGAGACTATTTTCTGGGCCTGCTGGGAGTTCATCTTAGATTTTTTGTACTGTGTTATTAACTTGCAAGTTGGCTTTGTCTAATTCTATGTAAAGTATGCTGATTTATTAGAATGCTCACTCTACGGTAAACTGATAATTGGATGCTCTTGAAAGAATGAGTTTCATTGATCTAGTCAATGACCACAGATATTACTGAAGTAAACCTCTTAACAGTGTTGGGGCGTATTTTGGCCATGATCAATGTTTCTGAATCTTCCCTTGTATTTTTTTTTTTGTTTTGTTTTATTTAGCGTTATCTGCATTGATTTAAATCTGCAGCAGATTTAATGTGCTAAATTCATCTTGACACAAAGTTTCATTACTTTTCTTGAGATGCAAACTTTTCTTTGTTTATTATGGATTAAAAATCTTCCCTGACAGTCTTTGAAAATAATCTATTTGTACTATGTCAATATGCATCAGTAGTTGACAATAAGTAAAGTGAAAAATTAAAGACACTGGCCTTAAAATAATTGAATTAAGTTTCTTTTCTTTTTCTTTCTTTCTTTCTTTTTTTTTTTTTTTTTTTTTTTTTTTTTTTTTTTTTTTTTTTTTTACCATTGCAAGTATCTACCTTGGTGCCCTCTAAAGGAATTCTGAATTTTCTGAGAACAAAATGTCAAGTCCAACATGTTTGAGTCTTTTCTATATATCTGTGAGTAGAAATTGACCAATGATGTGCTAAGGGATGAGGAATGAGCCTGATCTTGACTTGGAGTCCCCAAGAACCACCTTTTACCAAGGAGTGTGCTAGCTTTGCAAGCAACTTTATGCTCTATTTGACAACATTAAGCCCTAAGGAAAAAAGTCAGAAATGTAGTTCTAAACTATATGTAGGTTGTTTATCAATGTTCAATTTATACAACATGGAAAAATGTAAAACATACAGGTTAATGACTTTTAATTAGAGTTACAAGACAAAAAGAAAAAACTCACAGCATACATACACATGCTACACTTTCTAGGAAGAGTAGAAGCTAATTGAGAATGTTTGGTTTTTATGTCCCCCCCCCACTTTTTTAATTTTTTTATGAGACAAGGTCTCCATTTGTCACCCTGGCTACAGTGCAGTGGCATCATCATAGCTCACTGCAACCTCACTTGAGCCCAGAAGTCTGAGGCTGCTGTGAGCTAGGCTGATGCCACAGCACTCACTCTAGTTCAGGCAACAAAGTGAGTATCTATCTCAAAAATAATGATAATAATAATAATAATTCCTGGCTATAGTAAATGTTTTAATGAATATCTTTTTACATAGATTATTTCTTACATATGCAAGTATATCTGTAGGATGTACTCATGAGTGGAAGTTTTGAGTCCAAGGGGATGTTTAATTAAAGATATTTGAACATTTAACGATCAGCATAGCACAGATTTTATCAGTCAGAATGGATGCCCGCCATAGACAACTAGTAGAAGGCTGGATGTCACGTGAGAACACTGTCAACCTGCCCTCCAAAACCATAATTAATTGGTCTCCTTTAAATAATTGTTATGAGAAGAGGTATTATGTTTTTCCATTATTATTCCCTTTTACAGAATTTGCAAAATCTCAATGATTTTTAAATAATCACTTTCACCAATAAAATGTTACCTGGAGATGACCACTGGTGGATTGCAGTGATAAAGGTGCTGTCTTTGGAATACATATTAGATGTATTACACTATTCATAACAAAGGTAGATTCAATATTGTTTACCAACCTTAACACCATACGGGGGTCCTTGCCCATGTGACTGAAAAAGTGACCAAAGCAGAGGACTCATCTGCTTCTCTCATGGTTAGATAAGCTTCATGGGGGCAGGAACTTTTTTTTTTTCCTGCAACAATATCTTTAACACCTAGAAAAATGCCTGGTGGTAGTGGCAGAATATTTCCCTCCTGATTAATTAAATGAATATTGAACTGAGAACCAGAAAGATTAAAGCTTCCCTACAAGAACAGGGAAAAATTGTGAATATTCCCATAGTGACACTCACTTTTCTTGTTATATCTATTTTTTGTTTCCTAACATTTGGAGATGGGTCACTTGTTAAAGATGTATCCTAAAGTCAAAATTATTAAAGCAAAACCTGGATTTCACGATTGGGTCTTCTAATTCAGCTCCTTGAGGGAGACTGTCTATGTTTGAATATTCTTAGACCATGGTTATTGCTAAAATCTGCACATTTTATAATGTGCTAATTGTATTTAGCTAGCTGATGTCTTTTGTTTTGGAGGGCTGGGGTGTAGATACTTGCGAATGTAGAGTTTAACACCTGAAGTAGTAATTATGTGTACTTAGAAATTACAGGGTAGGAATTGGAAATTAGAACAGAAAAGGCAGGTTATAGAAAATAATATGCAATATATAGATTTATGTGTTGAGTACTGTGGGGACACATAGCAAAAAATGCTTGTGATACCCTAAAACAAAGTTGCTAACTTTAATTCTTTCCCGCCTCCCTTCCACCTTCAATTCATGAAAAACAATGAGGCAAAGTCACAGAACAAGAGGATGATTCCAAAACACCACAATATTAACTAATGCTGAATTCAATGCTGTCTCATAAATTGAGATTGTCTGGGAAACGCATGGTGTAGAAATATGGCTTCACATATAATAAAAGTCTTCACAACAGCAGAATTATTTGGACTTCTTCAGCCTTTCTCCTATGTAAATATAATTCTATATTATAAACACAGGAACTCGAGATGGCTGAAAAAACAGCACAGAATTTCAGGTGAATAAGAACTAGCTAAATGTATTAATACTAGGTGAATCTATAAAAGAATATGAATGCTACATAATTTTTTGGAAAGGCTCTCACTCTAAGCTCCATGAGGAATGGGGTTATTTGTTTCACCATCATATTCTAGCACCTAGCACCTGGCACACAGTAGGTGTTAAACAAATATTTGTTGAATAAATTTAATAATGAAAAGGATGAACATGCTTTGTTTGTGAGGTTAAAATAGAGGAATGTCAGCAAAAGCAACAAGTGGTCAGCATTTGTTGAGTGTTGAACTTCATAAAGGAAAGGGATTGAGTGTGAGTTACTAAATACTGCCCGTGATATGCAGCCCATATTCCATTAAGCCCCAGGCTAAAGGGTGAACAGTTAATTTCATAGCTGTACTAAATAGTTATATCACATATCAGTCAAGGTGATATATGCCTCTAAATCCTTGGAAAGCACCCAAGGGCAGAGGCCAGAAATCATTATAAGCTTGACTAGGAAAACTGCTAATATAGTGGGTCATGGAAATTTTTTTTCAATGCCAAGAAAATAATGTAATAATGGGATTGTATCTTTCCGCATTTCCTTTGAAAATGCTTTTAGTATGAGGATCTATTCAATCAAAGGATTTAGGAATATTATAACAAATGAAAGTTTCTGTGTTTTACATTCAGTATTTATTTAAGTGGATACCTGCTGAGTTGTATTATTAGATTAAAATCTCTATGAATCAAATAGGAGAGAGAAGGGAGTTTATTGGGCTCTATAAAGATCTTTACATTAGGAAAACTGACAATTACTAAAGTTTTATTTGAGGGTAGTAAATGGGAAGATTTTCTGGGTGAAAATTGAATGTAGACAAATAATAATGGAAGAATGTTTAATAGATAAGCCTTTAGAATTTTACAAAGGGCTTTCAGTTATAATATGCAATTAAGCATATTGGAAAAGCTATTGAAAATAAGGCATAGTTCCACATTGTTAAAGAAATGAGGCCTGGAAGCAATATTCACAATTAACATCAGCTTAGTTCATCATCCCCTGATTTACAGTGATTTAACAATGTAGCATGGCACACATTTTTCAAAATCCAATTGCTAATCTATTTCAGGTCAAAATGAATTGGAACACTATTAGAACTTCATCTTGGTGTTCTGACCTAAAATGAAAATGTGTGTTCCAGTGCTATCAAGTTTGCATTACTTCTGGGTACTACATCATGTTTCTAGGGCTGTTTTTCATCATCACAGTGACTGTGGCTCACTGCCTTGTCCCTTTTCATTCCTGGAAAAGGTGGAAATCCCTTTGGAGTAAAAGGAAGTTCCGCGCGTGAGATAAATGTGGAGTTTCATTGTGGAGGTGGTAGAATAAGAAGGGACTGGGATGAGCACAGATACTATTCCAATACGTTGTGTGTTCCTTTTCTTTTACCCCAAAGCTTCCTAGTGCAGCACTTTTCTATAACTTTTTTCGCCCCCATCTCCGCCCCCAGCCCCAGAAAGTGATGCAGTAACATAGATTTTCACCTCCTTAGTGGAAAGATATCAGTCGAAAGGGGATTTAGCAGCTTCCAAGGATTCTCTGATTTTTGCAGAATGTGTTGGGAACAGTACTGCGTTTCCCATACAGAGTTTCCCTCCGGACCGCGTGGTAAAGGTGCAGCCTTGTTAATGGTGAACGAAGCTGATTGGTGGACTCTTGGAATACTGCATCCAAATGTGGCTTAATCCCCCTAACTTAAGGTTACTGTCTTGTGCAATGCTAAATTGTGAAAAGTAAAGGCATAAAGCTTAACAATTGGCTCCCAAATGCCTCATTAGATATTTTTAACGGAGCCTATGTGTGCTCCCTTAGTAAGTGGAGAAAGCTAGATGGAAATTCATGAATTTCTTCTCACAGCTGCTGGGCAATGCAACCTGCTTTAAGAAAATCCAATTTATAGAAATCTAAATTTAACCCTCTTTTTTAAACAAAAGAATCATCCCCTTGAGATCCTGTGAGGAACCAATAGTCTGAAGAACCTACATCCATTTACTTAATTGCAAAAGGTTTTCTCTGTTTTACATGTTTGCAGGTCCTCTGAAGGGGGAACAGTTTGTTAAGCTGAGGGCTTGCAGCCACCAACAGATGTGTGACTTTTCCACACAGTTATGGAATCTAGCACTCCTTGTAGAGCAGCCTTGGTAATTTTGAGGGGGTGGCAGTTATGAGGATTTGAGAATGAGCTAGAAATAGATTTTCTGGGAATAAATGGACCAGAAGGGATTCCCCAGCCCTTGCTATGGAATAGACATAGCATACTGCCTTGATGGAACGGGACAAGTCTTAAGAGCCCTGGAGGCTGAAGAGGTGGCAGCTGTGGTCCTTTTACAGGAGTCAGTGAGGTAAGTTCGTGAGACTCAGGACACCACGCAGGGAGTTTTAGCTCCTACCCACAGTGCTGGGTAGTGATTAAAGTGCTGTGTCTTCAGGAGAGACAGCAAGGTCAAGGCTGGGGCCACAAGACTCCACAGCTCTTGAAAGCACAGTGAAGGCAGCTTGCCCCAGATTTTACTGGAAACAGGAAGACCCAAAGTCAGAAACTTCAAACTGTCGGAGGCAGGCGTGGATCACGGTTTTGTGGGACCTGAAGCTTATACAATTTTCAAAATACAAAATAAGGTGTAAGACCTTCCAAGGAGTGTGTGCTAAAGACAGGCCCTGATGCTTATGATACCACCTATAGCATAAAGTATGATTTATCCCTTCCTGTACAAAGCAGAACATGTATCACTTTTCCTATTGACAGCTTGATATCACATCACTCTTGAGTAGTAGTAATAATGATGATGGTGACGACAATGATAATCGACTGAGCTCTTACTATGTGCCAAGTTCTATGTTAAAACCTTACTGTAGGCTGGGCGTGGTGGCTCACATCTGTAATCCTAGCACCCTGGGAGGCCGAGGTGGGTGGATCTTTCAAGGTCAGGAGTTGAGACCAGCCTGAGCAAGAGTGAGACCCCATCTCTACTACAAATAGAAAGAAATTAATTGGTCAACTAAAAATATATAGAAAAAAAATTAGCCAGGCATGGTGGCACATGCCTGTATTCCCAGCTCCTTGGGAGACTGAGGCAGGAGGATTGCCTGAGCCCAGGAGTTTGAGGCTGCTGTGAGCTAGGCTGACGCCACTCGACACTCTAGCCCAGGCAACAAAGTGAGACTCCGTCTCAAAAAACAAACAAACAAAGAACAAACAAACAAAAAAACCCCATCTTACTGTATTAGTTTTTTAGGCCTGTTGTAACCAGATGTCACAAATGTGATGGCTTAAAACAATAAAAATCTATTATTTCATAGTTCTGGATGCTTAGGGACCAAAATCAGACCAAGTTTCTTCCAAACCCTCTGAGGAAGGACCCTTCCTTGTCTCTTCTAGCTTCAGGTGGCCCAGCATTCCTTGGCTTTGCAGCATCACTCTAGACAATGCGTCCATTTTCACACGGTGTTCTTCCCTATGTGTGTCTTCTCCTCTTCTTGTAAGTCATATCGGATCAGGGCTCACTCTAATTCAGTACGATCTCATTTTACTTTGATTATATCCGCAAAGGCCCTATTTTTCCAAATCAGGTCACATTCACAAGTACCAGGATTTAGAACTTTAACATATTTTTGGGGGAAGGGGGGACACAATTCAACCCATTGCAGTTACAAATGATTACTGTAATCTTTACACTAATCCTGAAAGGAAGGTACTATTATTACTCTCATTTTACAGTGGAAGAAACTGAACCTTAGAGAAATGGAGTAACTTGCCTGAGGCCACTGAGCTAGATATGTTTAGTGTTAGGTAGACATTAAGGAATCTCTGGCTTCCTGGGAACAAAGGCAGCTGCCCGGAGCTGATTGTCACACCTGGGGTAAGAGAGAACACCTTGCCAATCAGCCAATCAGAATTTAGCAGCCAACTGCAAAAGAATGCAGAGTATTCCCTAGCCCAGGGCTAAGCAGCACAGGCACAATAGGATCTGGAAGGTGACCTAGAACAACCTAAAGCTAATTATCATGTCATTAGCTTAAATCTATATTGTAGCTCATCCCTCTTTCCCCCTCCCCCCGGCTTTTGGAGAGGCTCATGGGAGATCCACATGTACAGTATGACTCAGGTTATATAACTCCCTACTGTTCATCAAAGTAGTTTGATGGTGATGTTTGAACCACAATGAGCACCCAGCCTAAGCAATATAAAACAGAACCTGGACCATAATTGGGGACCTCCTATTATGATAGGAGGTCTGTTGTGGTCTGTGGCAAACTTATCTTATTTTACTCAATCAACTTCACTTTGTGCTTGCCTTACTTTGGTGTGTCTGGTCATTCTCGGGCCAAGAGCACACCAAGAACTGAGAAGAGACTACTAGGACCCAACTCCTACAGGATATTAGTGCTGGGATTTCATAATCCCATCCCAGGCCTGATGCTTCCTGTGCCCACACATTTAATCCTGAGGGAGGTAAGTTAATTGACTTTTGTCTGTCTGAAAAAAGATTATAATTATAACTAGAATTTTATTTAATGGAAATAGAGATACGGAACTTCCTTCACCCATTTCTTAATTTTCCTTTGAGGTGTTCTTGAACTGCTTTAAGGACATCATTCCTTAAAACTTATTTGGCAGTGAGTGCTACTTTAAAAAGTGTTTTAAAAGTGTTTTGGGTCATACTCGGGTGATTCTAATAAATAGTCGTATTAGTCCCCCATTTAAAAGCATCAAAATGTTCCTGGATCCAATTTTCTATATGCAAAGACTTTTAAAAAATTACGTATAACTGAAATCAGAGCAACGCAGAATTTTTAAACATGCCTAATGACCAAGTACCATGCACTTTGAAATAGAGCAGTCATTGCTTTTTCTCTTTCACGATTTATGCATGTTATTAATATAAAAAATACAGATGTGTGGACAGAAGAATCCAAACTCTGAAATATTTGAAAGAAGTTTATTCTGAGCCAAATTTGAGGACCATGACCCGGAGCCACTCCCAAGAAGCCTTGAGCAAGTGGACTCAATGTGGCTGGGTTACGGTTTGGTTTTATACATTTCAGGGAGACAGGGATTA